>OMNN01024749.1:5597-26505 GCA_900302755.1 Chromis chromis
ATTTTAGCTTAATTTAAATGATTGTGTAAACATCTGTCTTGTTTAATTGATTTAATGTATCCATTTATTAAAGACATTTCAACTTAAACATCAGTTTCAACATAATTAAAGTGGCCTGAAGTGTCAACTTTGTCTTGATTCAGATTAAAAGAGAGGAAACGTGATAGAAACCTTCAAAAAGTTGTGTTGTTAAACTGTATACTCTACTGTGATGGTATCCTGTGTGTTTGCGTGTGTGTGTGTGTGTGTGTGTGTGTGTGTGCGTGCGTGCGTGCATGTGCGTGGTGTGTGTGTCTGTGTGTGTGTGTGTGTGTCTAATAGGAAATGAAAAACAAAGATATTTGTGGTCAAAAAGTGTTAAGAATTTAAAAAATACTACTTTAAAAATATTTTAACTGTATTATATATATATATGTGTGAAATGCAGGCACATTTATAGAAATAAAGTAGCTGATCCTAATGTGACGGTAACTGATAAGTGCATGACATTAGTGCATGCAACTAAATAACCAAGCCAAACAAGTCAACGATTTGTAAGAATAACTCATTAAACAAGTGGATCAAGTGACTTTTACAATATTCGTATAAGGATTTAAATGTTTAAAACGTTAGAGTTACACTTTTTAAAGACCTAGCGAAAATTAATTTGTATTAACACACACAGTGGCATTGCAGGATTTGGGGGTTCCCTCTTTGATATGTAAACGTCGGTCAGTGCTGCCGGTCCCCTCTTGGCTGTTTTTCTTTTAAATAAATAAAAAAAAGCATATTTGCAGTTATATTATGAATAAAGGCCTTAAAAGAAAATTTTCTATTTGATTTTTGTTTCATCAAAATAACCAGAAACACTGGGCCACTGTTGGCAGGTTCAGAGCAACGGGCCACTCTTTGCTTTGTGTGTGTGTATATGTGTGTGCGTGTGTGTGTGTCAGAGTAGGTATGATAATCGATTGATCAGATGACAGCGGTTTTTGATAAAGCATAAAGAGCTGACTCTCAAACGTGTTTTTTCCCCAAGTTTTAATAGAGCCCAACTGTGTGTTGACCACTACTGCTCTTTTGCTCAGTTTTATCAAAGGGGTTCCTCAAAACCAGGGTAGCCTCATGTTAAGCTGCCTGGCTTAACAATATGTTAAGCCAGGCAGCCAAGACATTGCTAGCATCTGATTACTGCAGGGCAGGACTTCAACGTCTTTTGCATTTCGCAGATGTGGTTTGTGGAAAGCACTGGAAGGCACTTCTGAACCTCTGTGGCTGAGAAATAAACCCAATACAGAGGTACCAAAAAAAAAGTGAGGTTTTTTGTACTACCACTTGAGGCTGACTCTAAAAGCAAGTCGATCCTCATAGACCTCTATGTTAAAATGTCCAACTTGACAGCAGAAATAAACATGTTTATAGCCTGGTACAAAAAATGGTTTTGGTCTCTGTAGCTAATTTAGCCGTTCATGACGACTGCACAGGAGGTGAATTTTTAGATAACTTGCCTCTTTAAATGTATTAAAGACTTGATGTCTGTCTGTTTTCACTCATGCTAGGAAGCTGCTAGCATGCTGCTAATATGCTACTTTTGTTTAGTTAATAACTTAATTCAATAAGTTGAGTGAACTATCAGCAGTGCATTCATTCAAAAGACTTGTATGCTTTGAAGTGTCATAATAAAAACTGGAAAATTAAGTTAAATTAGTAACAGAAGATCAGTCGATCCACTAAATTCATGTACGAGAGAACACCAACCAGGAATGCTACTTACTGCGTCACACACCGGTCAGTGCGATCATGCAGGCTGCTGCTGCTTTTACAGGATTGTGTATGAAATTGTCAGTTGCTGCATCTGCTGATCTTGCATGTGAGGCTTTGATTTTTGTGCAAGGCCTGACACTTTCATAAATAGAGTCATAGGTTGAAGTTGAGTTGCAACAGTTCATGGAAGCACTGTCAAAGATCATTTCAGGTTTTCAAATGCAATATAATATAGTATACACTATACTGGAGAGTAACTAAGTATATTTACTGCACTTATGTACATTTTTATACCTGAATATTTCCATTTTCTGTACTTTCCTGTACTCGATCTTTTCAGATTACAGTTTTTGCTTATAATAAAACATTTTTCATTAACATATTGATACTTTAGTAAAGGATATGAACAGTTCTTCCATTACAGCCATTAGGAGGGAGCAGGTAGTTTGGTGGTCTGTCAATAAAAGGCACACAGTGAAATCTCAGCTTTTTACACTTGGTTTCTGCATGTATTAAACAAACAAGGCCGACGTGATAATCAGCGAGGCTAAAAGCTGCTGCTAGGCAGATTTTTTTCAACCTTTGGACAGAACCAGGCTGGTTTGGTTGAAGGTTCAGTGTCTGGGTTTTGATCAGGTGTCCTGAATGATAAGACTGTCTGCGAACTTTGGCAGACACCTTATATATGAGATGGCAGAGTTCTGATATTTCCAAATTTAATGGCTGGCAGATTGGACAATGCCCCGATGCTTTCAACACAGTCTGGGCAAAATTCATGTGTGTGTGTGTGTGTTGGGATGATGAAAATGCTGACTAAATGCCAGCAAGACTATGATGCAACAGAGAGACATAATTAAGCAAATATAGTTAAGACAGATTTGGATAGAAAATGAGAAAGATGACCTCTAAGCATCTTAAACCAGCTTAAGTTCACTGTGTTAAAAATGTGAGTTAACTGCACTTCAGTTGATTAATTAGTTCAAAGTCATCTTACGAACTGTCAAAGTGTAAAACTAGCTAAGTTAAATTAATGAACTTGAGAAAACGAGTTTAGTAAACTTAAAGAGTTGAACTGAACAGTCACATAGACTAAAGACAGATTTGTTTCCTTTCACATTTTATAGAGTTTATAGAGTTTCTTGTTTGTTGAACTGTTGAGGCCATTTTTGTCTGGAGTCAGTACAAAGACAACCTTGGGGGCTGCTTCCAGCTACAGTGAGATAAAACATAAAATCTGTTAAAAAAACAAAACTGTTTTGATTAATAGGAAACAACTGTAACTTAATTTAACAAGGACACACAGCAAGTTTCCACTGTTTTCTTTCTCAAACTACAAAAAAACAAGAGTCTCCTAGAACTCATAATTTTCAGTTAAGTTATAAAAACACATGCTTTTAAGCTCTTAAGTGGCCTGAAAATTAATATTAGACATTTTTAAGTTCAATTAACTCGTATATTTACATTATGGAAACTCAAAAAGATGAGTTGGTTTGACTCAATTCCTTTATGATGTTTTACAGTCCAGTGGAGTCACTAGTAAAGTAGTGATTAGTTTGTAGTGGTGTGTAATGGGAGTGATCACCATTAAAGGCTTTGATTAAATAAACATACACTAGTGCTGGTTCTCTTATAGAATATGACTCTTTATCTATAATCCTAACATCCTGCAGTTGCACTGTGACCAATCGACCAGGTTCACTGCTGTTAAGATCTTTATTGTGATGGGGAGTGTGTTCGTACAGTATCAGTTTACAGTGGGGGGTCTGCTGCTGTGGGGTGGGTGCGAGTGAGGTCAGGGTAACAACATTATTGACTTATTTTCGAAGACAGTGTTCAAAGTACAAAAGAATCAAGGCCCTGTGTTCATGGTATCCTATGGGGGCATATCTTATCTTGGCTTTTTCTTCATAGAAAACAAAACATAAATGGACTTCCGGTCCTTCAAGTCGTTGAAAACATACACAACAACAGTGGCTCTATCATCCTTAATGAATAACAGAGTTTAGCAAACTAAAAAGCTGTCTAAGAGCTACATTTATACGTACTTCTTGGAGCCATAACTAGCAAAAATCCTAGAAAGGAAGCTTGCATGATAACACGGTCCTATCTGTAGATAATTGGACATCTGTTCTGCTGATACGGTGCACACAACATGAATTATATAAGAAACGCCAAAACAACCAGAGCACACAGGTGAGTTAATGAAGATGTTGCGTAACACATGAAGAAAAAAATGAAGACACGAGCTCATCACATCATAAAACAAAGAACAAACAACGATGAAAGAGGCATCCAAACAGAAACGCCAGAAAGAACTGACGATAAATGTGAAACCGTATGATTTTACCAGCGATGTGCCCAAACTGTTTCTCAACAGCAGCCTCATGTCAAGGACTGTATCTCCGATTTCATCCAAAAACTGTTATGATTCTTGGCTTGGTCCCAGTAGATATGCAGTATCAGCTCTGGGATGAAAGCTTCAGATTCAAAGTGCAAAAGATTTTTATCCAGTCGAGACTAGAAATAATGTTGAATTTGATGAAGTCATTGGGGTGAAGCCACAGAGTCAATATTAAAAAATCAAGATTTTGGCAGAACTAATACAGTAAGTGAACACGAGCTGCTATATGAACCCTCATGTCATGTTCACTTACTGTATTAGTTCTGCCAAAATCTAACAAATATGTTAAAATATTTGTTCATTTTAACACTGAATGGTGTATTTTGTAAATGTAGACCAAGAACTAGCCCCAAGTTCATGCACAGCTGCTTAACTGACTATCAGATGATGCATTCAAGTCATCCAATGTCCTATATATTAATATATTAGATAAGATAAGATAAGATAATATAATCTTTATTTGTCACATACACAATTATACACAGTACAATGCGCAGTGAAATGTTTCGTGTACCAGCTAAATAAATTTTTATTTTTATTTTGTACAAGTCAAATAAAATAAAGATAAAAATAAAGGTTCAATAAAAATAGTAGTTCGTAAATATATACACATATACATAAATAAAACAAATAAAATAAGTGGGACACTGTTGAATATTAAGGTGCATTTGTAAAAGATAAAAATAAAAAATTACCTCCAAGGGCCATTTTTCTTGCAGGATCAATACTTTTGTGAATTTTAAGAACATTTTGGTTACAGTCCTCATGTACTCTCACTTAAATATGATAAATGCAGGACCTTTCACCTTAAATGGAGTATTTTCACATTGTGGTGCTCGTACCAGAGCTCCCATTTTCATGTCATACATTAGCCATGTGTCCACCTCCAGCAGGTTCTGGATGGTGAATATATCCGCAGTGCCAGACGTATTTATCAGAGGCCACACAGAGCATGATTCACCTGCAGGCCTCCTTGAACAGATGGCAGTCGCTGTGGAATTATTATCCAATGTAATGTGCAGATGCCCTGAAGTCATGAGGGCACCACTGACATGTTCAGTACTGAAAAGCACATGTGCAAAAAAGGCAGTAAACACCATGAAAACACCTTGAAACTGCAGGGAACTGATGACAGCCTCAAAAACATGGATTTAGACTTCCAGGGTTTCATACATGGGTTTCTGTTTCAGTTTAAACATGTATGGCTGAATCACGCCACCGATCAGCCACAACATTCTGACCACTGACAGGTGAAGTGAATAACATGGATCATATTGGTACTATGTGGTGTTCTGCTGGAAAACCCTGGATTTTAACATCCGTGTTGATGAGACTTAGACACCCAAATAAACATTATCCCAGAACAAACACACTCCCTCATGCAAATGGAAATCCCAAATGTCACTGGAGGAAAATGCACCCCACCACATGGCAAAGACATCAAACAAGTTGAGGAACATGACAATGGCCCAAGATGTTGATTTGACCTCCAAACTTCCTAGACCCCATTCTGATCAAGCATCAACAGGATGCAGTGGGACAAGTTGGATTGACAGAGGCCCCACTGCACAAGCCAGAGTACCCAAAGTATCACTGCCAAGTCCTGGTGCCAGACCCCATAGGACACCCTGAGAGGTCCTCTTGTCTATGCCCAATGATTCAGAGCATTTTGGACCACATAAGGGGGACCAACACAATATTAGGCAGGTGGTCATAATGTTGTGCCTGATTGGTGTGTATATATATATCATTTATTTATTTATATATAAAATAGGTTTGAGAAAATATTAGGAAGACCTCTCAGTATGATTCAATACAGTGGTTGTATTATATTCGTATAAAATCAAGCTCACATGTAGCTCAATTGAGAAAAAATGGAGCCATTAGTCAAAGTTGAGAATTATCTCCTTTATATCTCAAGTATGACTCCTGTTCTTAATCGTTCTCTAATGAATTTTAAGGAGAAAATATAAGAAACACATCAGAAAAAACCCAAACTAAAACAAGGCTGAAATGAGAATCACAATGTTGTCTCTCGAGCTATAGAGGAGCAAGCTTTGAGCAGTAAGATTTTCCTCTGGGCTGTCGTTGTCCTACCTTTAAAAAGTAATTTAAATTCTCTCACTGTAAAACACACTTTGATTCACTCAAACCAAATGTGAATTGTTATCTTTTGGCTCAGTGCTGTCACCTTTAAGTGATTATTTTAAACTTTTGATGGGTTTAATCAACGGTCTGGGAGTCACTTTAACATCCCATATGGGCAATTTGCTTGCAGCGACACACAGCTCAATCCAAATCCTGACTATAAAAGGATTAACAGACACATTTAAATACTCTTTTAAACCTTAAAGGACGGTAAAGCGATATGCAAACGTTCCTACAAAGTGTTTAATAATCTGACTGCAGTGGGAACAAGTGAGTATTTGTAACGATTACTTCCTAATCTTCTCTGGTCCGGCCGTGTGACCTGATCACTGAGAACACACCGTGGGCAAAGTAAGTGTAGGAATCAGATTTTATAGCTTGGAGACAAAAACACCATTTGTTGCATACGTCAATAAGAAGAAATGGACACCAAAGACGCAGATAGAGCACCACAGTGGGCAACTTAGAGCATTCTTAATGGTAAATCTATCAGATCAGGAGACAGGAACTTTCTCTTAGGTGGGGGTTTTATTTCCCACCACAGCTCCCCCACCTGATGGAGAGGTGAAGATCAATACAGCTGATCCACGTGACCTGACCTGTTAAATACAGAGAGACGGACCCAGGAGGCAACACACTTCTGCAGCTCCACGATCCACACTCTGCAGCCCTGCGTGTCTCCATCCACTCCCCACCCACCCCACGCCTCCCGCGTCCACGCGCATTCTCCTACAATCTGTGCGTCCTGCTGGCTCCTCCCCGCGCCCGTTAAATGCCGGCTCTGCCCCGTTGATCAGCTGCTGTAGAAGGCAGTCATGACAGAGGAGCTGTAGGTTCGGAGGACCTCAGAAAACCAAGAGAACATCTCAGGTCTTCTTTTTTTTTTTTTTCCACCTTCTTTCCGGATCCTTCGGGTGTCTCGCCATCCAACAAGCCTCAGCTATGAAGACCATCCTGGCTGCTTATTCCGGCGTCCTCAAAGGTAAGACGGTTGTGTTTCTTTTAGGGGAGGTGTTTGGGAAGTGTGACAGGAGCAGGCAAACAAATCGGGAGAGGTTCAAGGAGGAGGTCAGAGGTGCAGGATGTGGTGAATGGAAGTCAGTTTAGGGAGATAATGCAGTTAAAAAAAAAACGATTTTTAAAAGCATGGATAGTTATAAAATACTACTAGGTGAAGCTATAGCAGATTAAAAAATACCTTACAATGAACTGTATATCAAATAATTCCAGTTCTGTTGACTGTGTTTTACTTGCAACCTGCAGAATCATAGAAGAAATCTGTGCAAAACTAAATTAGGTTGTTTCTTCTGTGCAAACTGATTTCTTCTTCCCCTGCATAATTAGCATGCAGTACAGTAACATTCTACTGTACGGTAGGCAGTAAAACATCCAGATGTGAAATGCAGTTGTGATATTATGAGCAGAAAGCAGTGTACCATTTCTATAGCAGTGCATTAATTTAACATTTAGAGTTTGTAAATGCAAAAAAATGCAGTGAATATAAAAATGAATTTAGCATTTTTCTGTGTTTTTCTGGATCTTGAGTGCAGTAAAATGTGAACGATAACTTCACTGAGTGAGAAATGCAGGCGTTTAAGTGTCCGGGGTACAGCTCAGGGATGTCACTTTGCCAGTTTAAAGGACAGGGTCAACTTTTAAGTCTATCTTGATGCAATACTTGCGAACCAGCGTGTAGACAGAACAAGCTACTGGTTGCTGTAATAGTTCCTACTGTAAGAGATCCGTTCCTACACTGACTTTATGGTTGCGATGACGTGGAGGAGCAAAAGTGCATAAAATGAATCCTACTAAAGTTCTCCAGAATTACACGAATCAAGTGCAATCTTTTATGGTTTGTGGGGAATTCCCACTGTGCCCCCAGTTAATATTAACTTTAGGTAAACTTTCAAGTTTGTTTTTATGCAAAATGGGAATTTTGGACAGCAGAGACTTCAACTCAAGTCCATTAACTCTTACAGTGTACATGTGGGCTTATATTGCTTTAAGATAGCAAATGTGAATGTATTCTGCAGTCAGAGATGAGTCCAGCAGTGCAGTTGGAGCATTTCGTAGCACATGGTCCCCCGTTGTTTGCTCCATCTGCAGGACATGACACTGTTTGTGCACCTCTCTGGCTGCCTGCCGACCAGTTTGATCTGGCTCTCGGTGGGACTCGCAGCACAAGCTGTGAGTTGGGGACACATTCAGCCATCACCGGCGGCAGGCTGCACATTCAAGCGGGCGGCCTTAACGAGTCGTAGCATCATAGTTTACAGGTATTACCAGCGGAATCCCCGCGCTGTGGGTTATTTTCAGTGAGCACAGATGGGATTAGATGACACTGTTTTCCTGGAGGGAGAGATCTTCTTGTTATTGGCTCTCAGCAGTACAGGCTTGACTAGCTTTAGTTGCTCTTAACGTTCACTTTACGCTGCCTCCTCACATGTAGCTGCATGGCTTCACTTTTGCTGGCAGATGACGAGTGAAAAGTGCTGGTGAGTAGCTGAGGCCGACATGTATATTGATGTACTGAAGGCTGGTGGGATCACTGCTTTAGGAAATCATTAACTCCTTGCTTTGTCAGACGTCCACCTTTTGGTTTGGGTTAACTCCAATCATCTTTTCTGTCCAGTTCATCAACAAATGCTTCTCTTTCTCATTCTTGGATATCCTCTGCTCTGTCTCCAGGCACCGGCTCCAGCATCCTCTCCGCCCTGCAGGACCTGCCGTCTGCGATCTGGCCCTGCCGATCCAAGATGGAGAAACATCTGCAGGTCATCTCCGTGCTGCAGTGGGTCGTCTCCTTCTTAGCCATGGGTGAGTGAGTGATGGCAACCGCTTCACTTAAGCTGCAAGAAAGCAAAGAGTGAGCTGCTCATTAGGCTCACAATGAGGAGGTCCACTCACTAAGCTGCACTAAGCTCTCGCCTCTGATTACTCTCTGATGGCAGGCTGCTGTAGCCTTTAAATTGAGTTACTTATGTTTATACGTCTTCCTCCAGGTGCCGCCTGCACTGTGCTGTTAGTCTACATGTTCTGCACCGACTGCTGGCTCCTCGCCGCCATTTACACCGCCTGGCTCATCGTCGACTGGAACACGCCGAAACAAGGCAAGAAAACACAAATATGAATTAAAAATCACTGTTACCTAATAAGGCCTGTCCAGGTTTAGCCCTCCTGGGATAGACTCCAGCCCCCCTGCAGCCCTTTACAGCAGATGGATGGATGGATGTTACCTAATTGGTCAGGTTTTTGGTCCACATGTGAAAAAACATCACTGGTCTGATGATGATGATGAAATTTAACGCTGCAGTTTTAGAAATAATGTTACGCTCCAAATGAAAAATGAACACGCTGCATCTGAAAATACACTGATTGAGAATTATAAATGAATGGATGCACACACTTGCCTCAGTTATCAGCCCAATCGCATACAAATGACTACACTGAGACTAACTGTGTGTTACCTAAGCGCTGGGTAACCTATTTTGTAATGATTAGCTCAAACAATGACTGCATTATGTCTTTAAAGATGAAAATCATATTAGTAAGAACACAGTGTATGGGCTGTTTGCAACCACACTAGCTGCATGGATCTATGTTGGGCAGCTGTGGTTAGTCATTCAGTCAGACACTCTTTGGCTTTGTTCAGGGTGAAATAAATCACTTTTTATTTCCTCATTTACCCAGAAAACCTACCAGCACTCTAGAGCTTGTATGGCAGCTGCTTTGATATAATTAATTGGAAAGAAAAAGGTCAAACAAAATGAAGCAGTTCCAGTATCTTCTCTTTAGGTTCAAGTAATATCGTCAACATGTTATTCACCAATCAGTCAGCTATTGTGGCAAATAATTGCATGACAGAATAAAACAGAGAAAAGCACATCTTTACAACAAGCGAAATCAAAAGAAACTGAATTATTTAGGGTCTTAACAGTAGATTTCAAGATGTGATCCAGGCCCAGAGGTGACAGCTGATATTTCACAGATAATAAAAGAAACCAAACAACTTATGTGGATAAAGAAGAGCTCAAATAGAGTGAACACGAGGCTATTGGTGGCCTCTTAGCGTCTGGGGGTCTAATCCAGCCTTGATAAAGACATTCAAAGATGAATCCCAGTGACTTTAGAGATCCCCTAACTTTCCCTCAAAGATCAAAGTTCTCATGTTATCTCATGAAGCTTCAACGTGTTCTCCAAAGGTCAACATTTTAATCTGTTCACACGATGCCTACTAAACTCAGCTCAGTGAGTCTCTGCTGTACTTTGTGTCTGGTGCTAATTAGCAGATTAGGGCTCATTAACACAGATACTTGTTAAACGTTAGCATGTTAGCATGTTAGCATCACTGTGACACTTGTGTTTACATGTGACTGTAGAACTAAAGGGAGCTTTGAAATGTACTAAAACACAATTGGTATTAACAATTCTTATTTTTTAATGGGATGTAGTTTATCGATCGAAACCTGTTCACAAAATGGGATCATCAGTGTCACATTGTTTTGGGCTGAATAAAACGAGCAGTTTGAAGATGCTTTAATCTGTTTTTTTATTTTATGTGACGTCTTGGAAACTGATTTCAATTGAAATATATACAATTGATTGATTATTCAGTTGAGAAACCAAGAAAAGATGAAATGGACGTAGCTGTTGGTTCCATTTTTTTAAGTTTAGATGCTTTGAGATGTTTAAATAGGTGATTTCTAATGTGTCATTTTCTCCTCAGGTGGCAGAAGGTCCTCCTGGGTGAGAGGCTGGACAGTGTGGACGTATTTCCGAGACTACTTTCCAATCAGGGTGGGTGAATGTGTCGTGTTCGTAGTTTACCATTGCTAACGCATCCAAGCACAACCCTGCAGAACAGAATAGAGGAATGAGGGTGTCAGAAATAAATCCTGAAATCCTGCTGTTTGTTGCTGTCAGATAAAAAGTTATTACTGCATAAATTACGAGGCTCGACACTATAGATAAGCTTATCAGGGCTGGATCGCTATCAGCTGTCTGCTCCAGGCTGTTCCTGGTCCCATGTTGATTGTGGTGACAGCCCGATGTTGGTTGGGAGGTTTAGACTTTGTCCTGCTTGATAGCTTTTTTCACGCTCATGCATCCTTCAGTGCATCTGGAGGTGACGTTCAGGGCAAAGGAGGGTGTGTTATCACAACCTGGCACACACACACACACACACACACACACACACACACACACACACACACACACACACACACACACACACACACACACACACACTCCGCTTATAGCCGTCTATGAAGTCATGTCCCGCCTCAAGTGGGAACAGGCAAAATGCAGCGGAAAATCGAAACCAGCGACGTGAATGAAATTTTTTTTTATTGACTCTGCGTGCTTGTTTTTGTATTTATGCACACAGCAGGCCGCGTTATTTTTTTTAACATGCATGTGTAACGTGCAACTAATGTAGCACGAAAACTAACTCGGCAAACACACAATAGCTTGTTTCAATCAGGCCTCAATGTTTTTTGTATTATAAACCCGTGTGTTTCCAAGTGATCGACCCATCAGCCGGCTCCTTTAATGAGGCTGTCAGGTAAAGCCCCGTGATAGGTGGAGACGTGGTTGTTTAGGAAAGCTAATTGGTTAATGGTCCTTTTCCCAGATCTTTCATCACCCCTCGTTCCTCATCTGGTTCCAATCTTGAAATGAGCCGCTGCCTCGACTTCTCGCCTCTTTTCCTCTGTGTCTTTCTTTCCCTCCTTTGTTTTGCTCGACTATCTTTCTCCTATATTCCCTGTCTTTTTTTTTTTTTTTGTGCTTGAGTAAAGAAAAGGGGGAAATCCAGAGGTTGTGACATACAAGATGAGAAAATTATACGTCCACTGATGTTCCATTAAAAAAAGCCACAGAACACTCGCTCCCTTGCCCTGTCAAATAAATGTGCTGTTGTGCCATAAGCATGCGCCCATTTTATTACACTGACGGAGCCAAATGTGAAATTGTTTGCACACAACATACTTGAACCATGAGTCTGAGATGTCAGGTGGCTGTAAGTGCTGCTTCCAAGCTAATGGTCCATTCTTTAAACCGTTAGCTGTACCCGCTTCATCCTGCAGAGGGTCGCAGGCAGCTGCAGCCTTTACCAGCTGACAGTGGGTGAGAGGAGGGGTACGACCTGGACGGGTCACCAGCAACACAGACAGACAACCAATGCAGGCTCACATTCACACCTATAGCCAATTCAGAATCACAAATCATCCAAAATAAATGTTTGTTTTTTTAGCATTTTTAACTGTATTTTTTAAAAGCATTTTACTGTTATATTACAGATTTTCTCTGTTTTGTTAAATTACACTTAATAACTAGTCAGAGCCGGCCCTACCCAATGTGGCGCCCTAGGCAGGATTTTATATGGTGCCCCCCTCCATCGGCGATTTACATACGCTTACAAAAGAAATCGAATAGCATTGTTTTGTAGTAATATTAATTGGACATTACTTTACATTTGAATCAATGTGAGCTTTTCCATTTTAAGAGTGAATAGTAATGGGGCGCACCGATAGCCTAATGGTTATGTCACGTGACCCAAGTGCAGAGGCGTAGCGGCTGTCCCGGGTTCGATTCTGACCTCGGGCGTTTGCTGCATGTCCTTCCCCACTCTCTCCCGTTCCTGACTCTATCCACTGTCCTATCCAATAAAGGCATAAAAGGCCAAAAATAAATCTTTTGCCTCACAGCTAGAAGATCCCCGGTTTGCTTCCCAGTTAGGACGCCTGGGATCTTTCTGTGTGGAGTTCGCATGTTCTCCCTGTGCAGCGTGGGTTTTCACCGGGTTCTCCGGCTTCCTCCCACAGTCCAAAAACATGCTGAAGTTAATTGATTATTCTAAATTGTCCATAGGTGTAAATGTGACTGTGCTTGTCTGTCTCTATATGTAGCCCTGTGATAGACTGGCAACCTGTCCAGGGTGTCCCCTGCCTTCGCCTGAGTCGGCTGGGATAGACTCCAGCCCCTCCGCGACCCTACAGAGTATTAAGTGGAGGGATGGATAGATATTGAAGTTGAATTTTTTCCCGATTTTGTGGCGCCCCCTGGAGGCCACGGCGCCCTTAGCATTTGCCTATATTGCCTAATGGGCCAGCCGACTCTGTAACTAGTAAAACCACAGCAAAAAAGCATTAATTTACATGTCGGCTCTAAAACAAAACAAAACAAAACAAAAGGTCAAAACTGTAAATAATGTCCATTTAAAAATTCTGTATTTTTACAAAAGTCAATTCTTTTTTCTTTTCTTTTTTTACAATGTTTGACCATAAATGTTTTACTGTATTTAAATCAGCTAAACATATCATTATTATACAGATATTTGCCATTATTGGGTTAAAATAAAGTGTATTTACAGATTTTCCTTGTTTTGTTAAATTACAGATAATATCTAGTAAATTCAAAGAAAAGTATTATTTTATATGTTATGTTTTAACACACAATTTCTTTTTTTTTTCTTTTTTTTTTTTACAATGTGTGATCATAAAATGAGTGCTTTACTGTATTTAAATCAGCTTAAAAATGTATATTATTTTACACATTTTTTGCCATTATTTTCATAAATTTTACAGATTCTGAATGTGTTACATCCCTGAGGGCTGTACTACAAAGCAAGATTAGCAGGTATGTTGAGCCTAAAGTCAGAGTTCTGTCTCTGTTTTAATTTTAATTATTCTACTGGCAGGTTTTGTGATTTGGCCAAAAATTTAAGTGACGTCCTGCATTATGGGACAGTGTTGAACCAAAATGCACTTCAATACAATATCATGCTTAAGTTTAACAGCTTTAATGTGCAGCTGTCAGTTAGAAATAAGCGGCTGCAGTGATCAGTTAAATAAATATATCAACACACGATTACCAACATTCCTGTATTGCATCATTTGCAGTAGCATTATGCATTTTTATATTCCTTGTTCTTCTCCATTATAACAACCTCATGACTGACCGTACACCATTGGTTCATTTTTTTGCGGAAGAAGAGTCACATGATGCGTTAAAAACTCCCTCACACACAGAGTTTGAAGCCAAAAGCCTGAGTTGACAAAGCTTTTACAGACTTTAGCCGATAACTATCTTCGTGATACCCGTTAACTCTGACTGGGGTTTTAGTTTTTGTCGAGTCGGCTTATACAAAGAAAGCCTTGATATGTCAGACTTGCTTCGTAGTACAAGAAAAACATAAAACCGGTTGTTTTTGGTTCGGTAATTTATTGCTTGGTGACATAATTAACATAAAAAAAAGGTGAAAATACTGCAAAGGAAACTGGGCTGGTGGACCCAAACTGAAAGACATGGTAGCAACACTCCTGTTCCCAGCTAACACAAAGTAATTAACAAATGGGTGCAGGTGTAAAGAATCAGCTAAAGTCAGGCCCAGTTTCCAGGCAGACAAACGAGTACCTCGGACCTATTTTATTGAGGCCGATCAGCCAAGATGATAGGCGGGGAGAGGAAGGAGGGCTGGAGTGAAGGACTGGAGCTTCAGGCCAATCAGCGAATACGACAGGCAGGCAGGGTGTTGAGATGCTCTTCAACCAGCCATGATCGGAAGTCCTCACCAACCATTTCCCCCACACAGAGGTCACGAAGGGTCAACCACAAGAAGAAAGGCACTCAGCCAGTTTATTTACAGATTTTTATTTCCGTGTGGTTCTTGTGATAAGAACCCAGAGGGAAGTTCACGATCAGTGCCGCTGCTCATTTAATTTTTGATCAACCGCCCCATTTTTAATGAAGCTTTGAGACTTGATTCATATTTAAGTTGTTTATGTTAACCGACAGACGTCTTCAGTTCAAGGTTAAATCTTTAACTGGTGAGCAAACAGCGAATGATGTCGAATGGCTTTGAATCGTGTGCCGGTTCGGAGAGGGAGAGAGAGTTGAGGTTGATTGATGTATGGACGCCTGTGATGGATCAGATTTTCAAAAAAAGATTTGCAGATATCCTGATGCAATAGAAATGCATTTCATCATCAGCCCATCAATCAAGTGCTCTCCTTTTGCTGCTTCTATAAAAAAGGACGTATTATCGACCTTGGTCTCAGCAAAATTAAACATATTTTACCTTTTTTCCCCCCTTCACTGTAATATTCAGCATTTCATTGTGTGCTGAACTCTCAGTTCGGCTCGGCTTGTCACCGTAACAATGGTCCTGCTTTGTAATCCAATACTTTGTTCAATGACACTTTTCTGAAGTCTAAATTACAAGTTATAATCATTCAATGTTTAAAAGGAAGTCCGAGCGTCTTCAGTTGCAGTAATGTGGCAGACACGAGTGCAATTGAATATCTGGGAAGCATTTCATTATTAGAAAGATATAAACTGAATCCGTCCTTCCGTCCTCTGCATCAGATACTACAACATCTCATGCAGTGCAGAGAAAAGGCTGTTTAAGTTGTCAGTGAAACCTCATTGCATCCAGACATTTTATTCATTCAAGACAGCCTCAACTGTGAAGCTGTCACGAGAATAAAGGTAAAGCTCAAAGAAGCTCCTGTAATTCAGTGGGTGATATTTGGAAATCGCATCAAACTTAAGCTTGAGAATGACTCACTGTAAGAGCACGACTCTAAATCCCTTGAGGAGCAATAAGCAGAGGAGAGGAGATGAAAACTTGGAAAGACTTTTTCGAAGTGTTAAAGGAGAAATGGGGATTTCTCAAGGGTCCTTTGAGGACGCTATCGTTTAAAAAACTGTTATCAAAGTTATTTGTATCATATCAGAACATAGTCTCACCCTAGAAAGCAATTTCCTCCAGAGACCAAGAACATTAGGAGGGGAAATTTGTAAAAATCTGATCTGCATGCTTTTAAATTGCTTGTAATCCATCATGTTAAACAATACTTCATTGAAAAGTTAAAGTATTTAAAAACAGAAAAGGCTTCAGCTGTGTGCACCTGCATGTGTGTTTTTATATGAATTCATGATTGAATGCCGTTAAGTGCATGTGTGTGGTGGCGAGCTGTGAATATTCATAGGCACCTATAAGTGGTTATGAATGTGTTGAAAGTGATTTTCAATGGCCACATTATGAATCATGGCCTGCAAAGGAGCTCATTCAGAAGCATCTGTTGCCTGATGCCGTTGCTGCCAAATGTGTGTGTGTGCGCGTGCATATGTGTGTATGGCAAAGTTTGTGTGTTCTTCTATATATTGTGTTCATTGTGTCAAAGCATGGGGAGTGCTCTGTGGAAGTAGATGTGTGCCAAAAGGGGCCCGAAACCCCCGTAGGAGAGCCTTATCTATGCCGTGTGTGAATATGTGTGTGCGTGTGCCTAAGAGACTTTCTGCATTGGTTCTGCTGAGGTTCGAAGCAAATGTCACTTTTTGATTTAGTGAAACTGTCGGTTCTCTCTTCCCATGAAGTGTGTGCGAGTGTGTTTCCATGCATCAAAAGAAGAGGATATGAAAGGTGAATGTCAGTCTTTGATGTAAAGCTTCCCACTGTTAAACTTCAGCTTCAATCAACATCTCAACTGCAGCACACACACACACACGCACACAGGCACCAGCACAGCCAATGTTTCACATTAAAGACTTCACAATGAGAATTAAAAAAGAGTCGAGACAGAAGCCAGAGAAGAAAAAGAGCAGTGATCATCCTGCTCACCTGTTTGTCTCCCTACAAGGAGCCTGCATTTGTGTGCGTTTCACTGTGTGTGTTTCACTGTGTGTTTGTTTATGTCTTGGAGTAGTTGCAGGGGCGTTTGTGTTACTTGAATGTGGCTGTGCATGTGATCATTTACATGATCACACAGCGAATTTGGCAACAGACCACCAGCCTACCATCTGCTACTAACAGAGCATGCAGAGTGGGCGCGTGCACGGCGGGCGAGCGCACACACTCACACACACCTGTCAATCCATTCTGTGTTGTGTGTGCAGTGCTTCGATACACCACGCTGACTTGTTGGATTAATTGTGTGATTTATTCAGTTGGTTACTGATTTGGGGTGAGGCAGCCTTTTCCAAGGGGTGGAAACCGTCATTAAAGCTGACATCACTCCTCTCACACACACACACACACACACACACACACACACACACACACACACACACACACACACACACACACACACACACACACACACGCACACACACATGCTCTCTCTCTAAAACACACTAACAATGCAGCTGCTGCATAGCATAACACTGAAAATGAGGAGACTTGTGCATTTCCTGCATCTCACAATGTATTATTTATTATTGCGTTATGATGTGTGTGTGGGAGGGTGTGTGTGTGTGTGTGTGTGTGTGTGTGTGTGTGTGTGGGTGTGTATCCTCTTTAGAAAGGTGTCATAATAGCCCCCTGCTGTTCAGACCTCAATTAACCCCCTGCAACTGCACAGCAGAGAGACAGAGTGAGGAGGAGGGCCGAGGGAAGGAAAGATGAAGGAAGTGATTGGATGACGGTGCAGAGGACTGATAGAGAGATTGGGAAAAGTGGATTTTGTGATTGGTAAATTTCTCTCTCTCTCTCTCTCCGAGGGGTCGTATTCTTCCTGTCTGCTCTTTCATCTATCCATCTACCCCCGCGCCCCCTGTCAGTCTGAGAGGCGCCCGGGGGCAGATGGAGAAACTGAATTCAGGAGAGAGACTCGGACAATGGCGGGTTGAGCCAGCTTTACAAACCCCAAACGTCGAGTGGACGGCCTGTGAAAGCCGCTAGCCTCGAGGCTTGCAGAAATTTCGAACCATTCACACACACACATACATATACATGGAGGGAAGAAGAGAGAGAGCAAAAGAGCTCTTTCTTCTTTATATCGATAATAATAGCTATCAAAGCAAGGCCATTTCACAAAAAGTAGCTCGGGACAATCTGAGAAAATGTGGCCCATAGCCTTTGGCTTGTGTGTGAATGTGACCCTGTAGATGGCAGTAACGTAGATGGATTCAGAGAGGAAAAGTGACTGCGAGCGACCGTAAGCAAAAATCAACTCATATGGTGCCAGTTAAAGCCGCCGGAGTGTCCATTCACAGATGTGACAGCCTCGTCCTTTTCAACTTTGCTCCGAGTCTTTGTTCGATCTGTCCTCTCATAAAGTTGATAGAGGCAGAGTAATGAACTTTTATCCCATTAGCTCTCCTGGCACCGTTATTCTCCTGCCCTCAGCAGTCACGCTAATAAAACATATTTGAGCTGAGGACAGCAAACACAAGAGAAGACAACCACGGGCACACATGTGTGAGCACACAGGCCCGGCGGCACATATCGGCACCTGAATCTGCTCAAACTCAAAATCAATGTGCGGGCATGTTGCTTACTAACACGTACAGGCATTAGATATGTGCACTAAAACACACATACATGCACTGACGCACACACACACACACACGCACACACACACACACACACACACACACACACTGACACCAAGGGGAGACGAGGGTCAGACAGGACTGATTGTCTCTTCCAGTCGCTCCAGAGAGCATATTGATTTTTCCCACACTCCTCTTTCTACACACCTCCCTCTCATTCTCCTGCCTCCTCTCTCTCGTTCCCTCCTAAAGGAACCTTCATATTTTTCTCCCGTTTTTGTCCTTTTTCTTTTTTTCTCCAAACCCGACTGTTTCTTACCCCCCCAGACTCTGTACGTTTTCTCTGTTTTTCTTGCTTTGGCTTCCCCTCAGCACCGAATGACCGACTCTCACCTCAGAAACTGACCTTGATTCCTGCACCACAATGAAACGTATCCACAAGATACTCCGGATGCAAAAAATCGTATCTGTCCTGCACTTCAAAGGTGCTTCAAGCCTCATATGATTTACTTGCGCTGCTTATACCTCGCCGCCACAACATGCAGGACTCCACACATCGCATGTCCTCACATCTGACAGAATACAGGCCTCTTCTGTAAAGCCCCATCTGCACTTGTCGGGGAATCATACACTGTGTCAGTACTTAAGAGCCTTTTCTATAGCACAGCCTACAACCTGCAATAACTCAATTCACTCACTTGTTAGTTCTTTCTGTTCTCTGGCTGCTGAAAGAAAAGAAGAAAAAAACACTTTAGCATGAACAAATCCACGGACAAATTCCTAGATTATGTACCGTGTGATAAACAGATGATATATCTCCGGCGTGGACGCTATTGTTAAAGTGTGCGTGTGAATATGAGAGTGTGTCAGAAAGCAAGTGTTTTATGTGCTCTAGTTATTAACTCCATGTGGCTTTTGTCTGATTCAGCATGCTGGAAAAACAACTGAGGAAAGGAGAGAAAAGAAATGAAGAGTATTAATCTTCACTGTTCTTTATTCTGTTTTAACTCGGCGAGAGAGAAAAAAAACAAGAGAAGAGAAGGAATCTTTATTTTTCTCCGTCCACAATCTACTCTGTCTGTTTCTACTTGCTCTCTGTCACCTAGACTACATGTTCCACAATTTGGCGAGACAAGGGATATATTCTATTTCCCTTCTAATCCCAATTTGGGTTCAGCAATGGGTTCAGACAGATGTTTAATCTGTTGTCACAACAATGCTGCTCAACAAGCCAGCTCTGCACAACGCACAATTAGTTTCACACACATGTTTATCTTGTACTTACGGCCTATTTTAGGATAATGGCAGTTGAGTTGTTTTGGTTCTGGTCCATGGAAAAGCCACAGTCAGAGTAGCTGCGCTTAAACACACAAACACCCTGGGATAATTGTGTAAAAGGATTAGAATGGCTGAGGCTCTATTGTTGCACCACATGACGGAAATATGCAAGACTATCATGTCTGGTTGGTTGCCCTCTTCTGTCATTGCTAAACACACAAAATCAGACTTCAGCAAAGACACACAGGTAACACTAGACAGTTTAATCTCATTGTTTCCTTGGTAATTTTCACAGAAATATACAAACACGCCTCTATTCTATCAAAGGATACAGTCAGGGAGAGAGAAATTTGGAAAACATGCATGACCAGATGCCCCCCAAAAATTGTTTTTAAAAGAAGATATTTCTATTTTGTTGTTTTTTTGGTGAACTGCAAAGTTTTTATTTTTTTAATTGATTATGTTTTTTGTGTCAAATGCTGCATAAACATCCATAAGCATCTTCCAGTTATAAAAAAAAGAAGACAAAAGTGAGTTCTCAGTATACACCGATCAGCCACAACATCATGAAGACTGACAGGTGAAGTGAATCACATTGATCATATTGGTACTATGTGGTGTTCTGCTAGAAAACCTTGGATTTTAACATCCGTGTTGATGAGACTTAGGCACCCAAATAAACATTGTCCCAGAACAAACACACTCCCTCATGCAAATGGAAATCCCAAATGTCACTGGTCTATCCCTGCAGGAAAATGCACCCCACCACATGGCAACAACATCAATCAATCAGGAACATCTTGAGGAACATGACAATGGCCCAATATGTTGATTTTCCTAGACCCTATTCTGATCAAGCATCAACAGGATGCAGTGGAACAAGTTGGATTGACAGAGGCCCCACTGCACAAGCCAGAGTACCCAAAGGATCCACTGCCCTGGTCCTGGTGCCAGACCCCATAGGACACCCTGAGAGGTCCTCTTGTCCATGCCCAATGGTTCAGAGCATTTTGGACCACATAAGGGGGACCAACACAATATTAGACAGGTGGTCATAATGTT
>OMNN01024751.1:0-10157 GCA_900302755.1 Chromis chromis
CAGGAAATGCTGATAATGGGCCAAGGAACAGGCGATTACATTTTGGTGCCCCAACCACCCCGCTCCCTCCTCCCGAAGTATATTCGTCATTAATTGGACCCCAACATCCATCACAGCGGCTCAATTTTTAGATTTTAGCGCCTACAGTAGGTTGCATGGCACTTGATTATAATGCTGCTTGCCAGAACATTTTTATATTCAATTTTCAAGCTGAGGAAAGATCCCTTTTTGAGACGTCACAAAAAATAAAATAAAGCAGGAGTGGTCGCATCTGAACACCTCCTGCATATGTGCGCCTGCATATTCTGGGGTTAGTTCCTAAACATAGGTGATACTGCAGGGCTGATACTGTGACCTGGAAAGCAAACAGCTGACAGAGACATCCACGGCACGCAGAGACACGGTGGGAATCATTGTTATGCCATGTGGGCAAATGGACCAGGCCTCTTCAGTCTGACACTTATTTCCTCGGGCCAGTATGAAAAGAAAAGAGTGGTTGACCTAGAATGATTTATCAAGGTGCCATCTGTATGTCTGCATGAGGGCTCTTCACCGCCATCTGTGTGTTGACATCACACCCATCTCTGTCCTTTACTTTGACTGCCGTCTGGATTTGGACGGCAGGGCCAGACAAGCGGGTGCCGCCATATAAACTGAGCTTTCTCCTTATGTGAACATTTGGCTTATTTAATTCTATTACAGGGACGATCACACAAAGGCAACAGAGCTATTTTCCCCACAAGCAATGCATGGGAAATAAAGCATCTGTCAGAAATAAATAAATTGCTAAATAACCCGAAAACTACTACACTAACTTTTCCAGTTAAGAGGATTAGGGAATAACTCTAAACACCTGCTTGAAAAAAAATAGAAAGTCGTAATGTCATTCTACAGTTTACATTCTCTCAGCTACAGAAACTTGTTGGTCTCAGACGGTGGGAATACTACGAAGAATGAAAGAACAACAAGCAGATTCATTTTCCAGTCAAGGAATTACCGCTGCCTTTTTATCAAAGGGGTCCCTCAGCTTCAGCTAAATACCTGTGCACCACCCAGTCTGTCAGCTTTGAACAGAGCTCAAGTTGCAAATTAGCAAAGACAGCAAAGCAAAGCCTCCAGTGTTCCTCCGAGTGTTTCATTAAACAGTGGCCTCACACACAGATTTCACGCTGTGCCGGACAGTGAACTTGTCCGTATAGCAACAGGACCTGCTATGCGCTGGAAATACACTCTTTAGACAGCAGGCAGACACAACCGAGTCGCTTGGGAACTCCAGGGTTGCGACCTTCTCGAAGCTGCAGGGAAGTGACACTGACTATTTGACTATCTGGGGCTGGAAAAAACCAGTTGTGTCTGTCAATGTGAGGAAACT
The DNA here is from genome assembly GCA_900302755.1 of Chromis chromis. Classification (NCBI taxonomy): domain Eukaryota; kingdom Metazoa; phylum Chordata; class Actinopteri; family Pomacentridae; genus Chromis; species Chromis chromis. The sequence continues at coordinate 1,373 of OMNN01024751.1, forward strand.
CTTATTTGTTTAACTAACAATTCTGTAGCACAGTATGTAAAAAATCACTTCTAGGAACTGTGGCACACTGCATGAAAAGGATCAGTTGCATACCTAACATATGAGTGGAGAAATGAAGGGTGTAAGCTCAGCCCCCAAAGCCCAGTGTGTTTTTTGAGAGGTTGAAGTGTGAAAGGCAGTGTGTATGTTATCACGTGCAGATAAACGTCTGACTCGTCTCTTGGTCTTGTGGACGAAATGTCATTTTAGCCATGTTGGCCAATCATTCAACTTGCATTGGATATATTTCACTTGTTTCAGGTAAACATGTTGTCATACAGTACACATAAACCCCTTATCCACCAAGAAGAACCAGGTGCTAGTTCGGTGCTGGTGCTAGTGCTGGTGCTTAGTCGGTTCAAATCTCGTTCCTCCTATCAGTTAAACAAACACAATAAGTTGATGATAATATCTATGTTTATCTTTATAGATGGTCTTAAGGCCGTTTGCGAGGCAGAGGTCGCCTGCTGCCTGGGCACATCCGCCATCACGCTACCAGTGGGACTCATTGTACCGGATTTCAGCGCAACAGTTCAACCTCTATGTGTCCCAGGAGTCATTCCAATACATCTGCGATTGGACCAGGGACATCCTGGTGAAAAAGGACACAAATTACTGCTTGTGTGTCGCTTTCCACCGTTGATCGTTGGTCACGATAACCGCGCCCCCTAGCTCTGGCCCAGCAAAGAGTTGGTGCTTGCAAAGCACCAGTTTTTAGCACCTGGAGCCGAGGCTTAGGTGGTGGAAACACAAAGAACTGGTGCGAAGTCAGGCTCTGGCTCCAAACTAACACTAGAACCAGCTCGGTGGAAAAGGGGTAATAGTGAAGCAATGTTCCATTCTGTTACTGCGTGCAACCGACTGTGATTCAACCTCCGTTTTGAAAAAATGAGTTATTGCCCGACAGCTACTCACAAACCTCACACACCACTCCCCAGCACCACCCTAACTGTTAGGGATGCAAAACTCAAGATCAGGATTGTATCGCAGCTTTTAAGTCAAGTCAGGACAAATACCGCCACGACTGTCAGCGTCAAATGCTGTTAACTTCCATTCATGTGAACACACAACTGCTTTGTGTGTTGTCGCAGCATTTTTGCATTGTGATTCAGGCAGCTATTCCCTACAGGTATGTTTTCAGTGCCGTCTGTTTGTCTGTTTGGGTGGAGAGGTGGAGCATGGCCAATTAAATCTTGGTGCAGAGACTTGTTCCCATGGTTTTCTGTCATGTTTTCTCCTACATCTCAATCCAATTTAGTTATCCTTCGACTTCTGCATTTAACATTAGCTGTTGCGTCAGCGAGTGGAACAACACGGTAATCTGATTTTTTTTTTACAAATTGATAGCAAAGACTTGAAGGAGCAAGCCAGTTTCTTGTGTAAGTCCATTATCTCTAGGGGATAGGCAATGAAAAATGATTGAATGTGTGTGTTTGTCAGTGAGTGACAGAGAATGCTTGGACTTAAACCTCACAGCTTCAGGGCAGTCAATAATAGTAATAGGTTATTTTTCTCCAACTCGACTCACACCCCCTCTGGATAATTATGGTTTATCCAGATACATTTCTTTTGGTATACGAAGCCAAAAAATATCCAAAAACATCCTGCATCTATTGTTGGATAAATTATGCGCATGTATTTCCACTTTGAAGCAATAGATACAGTACATAAACAAGTAAGTGCACAGGGGTAGTTATACAAGCAGTAAAAGGAGAACGGCTGAGGCACAAAATCAATACTCAAATGGACGAGATGGTCAGTTGCACGGGGCAACTCTACATCAGCATCAGGGATATGCATAAAACTTAAAAGCTGGTTTAAAAGCTCTATAATAGAACATATTCCGCAGAAAAGCATATCTCTGTAAAAGTAACCAGTAAGTGGATTACCAATGTGAACACAGCGCACTGCATTCCTCCCTGTTCTGACTTAGGGTTGGAGTTATATCTCCCACTATTCCATTTATACCCTTAACCAACACCTTTAAACCAAAGGGTGAGCTTTAAAGTGCTCTAAAAAAACAAATGCAACAGCTCACAAATATTATATTCTAACAGCTAACCTCAAAATGCCAACCTCAGTCCCTCGGCTGAAACTGGAGCGATCCGACTGTCAAGAATAATGTTTATTTTCTCACATGGCACACAATAGAAGCCTCAATGTCATGACCTGAAAATGTTTTCATAGCGCCGGCTGCCCTCAGGACAAGAGCCCCTATACGCTGTGCAGCATCGTATACATTACTGTCCTGTAGAGGTTCAAAAACACCGTATTCAGCACACTCCAGTCCAAAGCTACTTAATCCATTTATAGATGAAGAAAGCAATAAGAGGGAAACGGCCTTGCATAGTTAACTTTTAAAGTCATCCTGAGTCATCCTTTTCTTGAAACTCTGACTAAACACATTATAATCCTTGGGAAAGTAATTATTTACATGCCAGTGGGATGTAAATAACTGTCATCTGTAAAGTGGAGCTCAAACAAGCCGTTTTTACAGAAGGTGTAGCCGTTAGTGACAGATGGGGAAGTGTTAAAGCAGTCAAGAAGGTTGTGACGGGTAGAGACTGGACCAAATGGATCTTCTCCAAGGGGCAAAGGTTTAAGATGATTAAATGTCCTCTACATAAATATGATGAGTAATCTTGTGTTCTACGAAATCCTTCTTGGAATGCTAATGCACTGGGAACATCCAAACGGCAACCATCATCTTCCAGAGCAAAATGAATTGTGTCATGAATTATGCAAGCGGTAAGAACAGTCAGAGGCACTTCTAAGGGGGGGGCACTTACCCAAACTCTGATTGGTCAAGTTTATTCACTGAAACTCCTATTTTCTAGTCTCTGTGAAGGCAACTATGGTGCTAAGTTAAAGCAAACAAGATGACTTGCAATGGTCAAGCATAGGAAAAAACCAGTCAGCCCTGTGTCCCATTTGTAAACATCACAGAGAGCGCTAACTACACAGTTTATACCTTTAGTTGTCTCAAAAAGTTCAGTTTGTTGCTTCCAGCTGTTTGTAGAGGTCTTTCCTCTGAGTTTATTAAATACCTGCAGCGACAGATAGTAGCAGGATCCTTATGGACGTCTCCAAAACAAGAGAACACAACACAGCATTAATTACTGATAAATTATCCCCGACATGGAGGTAGAATCAGTCAGGACTGAACAGTAAATAGCACTACTTTTAATTATACTCCAGACAGGTGAGCTGTCACACGCAGTCACAGTTTATCGACAGTTCAATCAGTCCTGAGTGCTTCCTGAAATAGTCTGACCCTCAGCTTAAGTCAAAACATTTTCTTACAACGTATGGATGCGTTACAGGACGTCAGTTATTTGATCATTAAAGTACCAAAACATCTCAATAGGTAACAGAATTTTCAGTGTTTAGGAACTCATGAATAAACTCTATTTGTTGTCTGTGGGTGAACCTTTTCTCCTTAATATTCTGCAGCATTTCTTCTCCTGGACTGTTTTAAATGCTAAACAAAAGGCTAACTGTATAGTCTGTGCACATCAGATAATAAGTAACGTTCACTGTAAACAAAGAAACGAAACTATGTCAGGTATGTGAATTATTAACTCTCCTATTGACATAGTTTTAACCTAGCCTCTGTGCTACAACACCATAACATAATTCCTGAAATCCAACATGGCTTTTGGTTTCTGTTTGACACCCTAAGATTTCCAGTTGCCCCCATCCGGCCACCCCCCACTAAGAATACAACACAAGCAAGTTCCAGTTATATACAGATATAACATATACAGATATATTGATGGAGCTCTACTTCCATGTTATGACTATTTTTTATGTTGTATGAATGAACCCCTGGTTTCATGGGGCTACAACATCATGGGCATGTCTCATTTCTCCAAGTGCACATGAACGCACCAAGATAGAGAAGGCTGTTATGATTGGAGTGGACCTAATAGCTGGTGGCTGATAACAAATCCAACATGGCTTTTGGTTTCTGTTTGACACCCTGAGATTTCCAGTTGTCCCCATCTGGCCACCCCCCACTAAGAATACTACACAAGCAAGTTCCAATTGTTCCAGATTAATTCTTTATTCTTTGTATGAATTAACCCCTGGTTTCATGGGGCTACAACATCATGGGCATGTCTAATTTCTCTGGGTGCACATGAACCCACCAATAAGCAACATGAAATAACCTGTAAATATAGAACATACCACTTTTTATAACTTGTGAAGCTAGCTTGTACTTAAAAAACTGGATGTTTTGCCCGTGGGTGAACTTTTTCCAGTTAAATACCCTGCGCTATTTTTAATGATGGTCATCAATAACAAACAAAAACCGCACCTGTATTAGTCTATGCACATCAGATCATTAGTAACACTCACTGTACAATAAGATACCAAACTATGTCAAGTCATAGTTTTCACCTAGCCTATATGCTACAACAACATAATAGAATGGCTTTTGGTGTCTGTTTGACACCCTAAGATTTCTAGTTGCCCCCATCTAGCTACCCCTGGATGGATCAATAAGAATACTAAAGTTCCAATTGGATATATTTATGGAGCTCTACTTCCATGTTGAACATTATGTGTATTCTTTTTTTTTTAATGAATTAACCCCTGGTTTCATGGGGCTACAACATCATGTAACCCACCAGTAAACACTAAATAACCTCTAAATATGGAACATACCACTTTTTATAACTTATTGAGCTACCTTGTACTTGTCTGTAGCATGTTACACAAATGTTAGCCAGTGTTTAAGGCATTTTCGAGAGCTAAAAACAGAATAAAGTGAGATGTGCAACTGTAAATATGGTCTGAAAAAAAACACAGGTACACATTTCAAACACTCACCTGTCTGCTCCCCCATCCGGCCACCCCCAACTAAGAATACAACACAAGCAAGCTCCAATTGGATATATTGATGGAGCTCTACTTCCCTGTTATGTGTATCGTTTATTTTTTTCGTATGAATGAACCCCTGGTTTCATGGGGCTACAACATCATGGGCGTGTCTCATTTATCCGAGTGCACATGAACGCACCAATAAACACTAAATAACCTGTAAATATGGAACAAACCACTTTTTATAACTTATAAAGCAAGCCTGTACTTGTCTGTAGCATTTTACAGAGATGTTAGCCAGCCTTTGAGGCATTTTCGAGGGTTAAAAACATAATAAAGTGAGGTTTGAACTGTAAATATGGTCTGAAACAAAACACAGGTACACATTTCAAACACTCACCTGTCTGCTAGCACTTTTCTTTGCTTCCTCTGGGGTAAAAGTTGAGGCTTTTTCCCGGTAAATAAATAAAAACGAACCCCCTCAGTCAAGCGGGGACAAGCCGAGTCAAAGGTACCGGGGGTGGGAGGCTCACCGGCAAATGCTGACTGAGCCGAAGTTTTTACAACGACAACAAAGGAGAGGAGAGCCGGTGGGTTCGGTCCCGGAGATTTAAAAAAAAAAAAAAAAAAAGAGTCCCGTTTCCAGCCGCTCCGTCCGGGTCCCGTGGAGGGGGTCCTGTGGGTCTTCTCTGGTGGTAAATCTCACCTCTTCGTGTCCGTGGGAGCAAGAGACACACACCGTCCGTGTAATTCAATGTAGTGAATGGTGGGAGGAGTGAGAGTGGCTCTTTTTATCTGCAGCCTCCTGTACGGTGAGAAAGCGTCACCGGGTCTGCGCGTTCATGGCACGTCGGAAAAAACCGTTAACGGCCTCAAAACTCTCCAATTAACAACCATTAACTAACTTCTAATCGCATATGTCTTATCAGCACTAACAAGGTTGCTGATTAAGATTGAAGGCAGATGCTACACCTCCTAAATTTCCCTTCAGTTGACTTAGTTATAGAAAATCCGATGTCACATGAACGCAACACCACCCAAACATCATAGTTCAAAGCCAAATGGCATTTTATCAATATGTTATCTCAACAGCATAGCTAATAGCTGCTATGGAGACATTATTAACACAATGTGGCCTTGTTTTGTCTGCTTGAATTGCATTTTTGTTTAGTTCAGAGCAGTTTTATTAAAGTTTTTTAAATCTCCTGATGAAATGAAGAATAGCTTTCCCTTTATTTTAACTCAGGCTACGTATTCTGCATTACACTTTTTATTGCCATTGCTTTTTATTATTATTGCTTTTTATTATTATTCTTTTAAACATGGCATAGGGATTAGGTCCATTTTTCTGCATCACTGGAAGTCATTGCATCAGATTAATTAATTAGAGACTGGTTTAAACACCGATTAATTAGAGTCACCAAGCAAATAAAACAAAGAAAATGAACAAACTTTGTCACCTTCTATCATGTTAGGCTACCAGATGACTCATTAAACAAATCTGATGTATTGATTTTTGTCCAAATAACACCATAACATGAGACAGCGTGTAATATCAGCAGTCCCTCATGATTGGCACACCCCTTATTTGTGCAGGTGGATGAGGTGGAAATGTTGACCCCATGTGTGGAGAGGCAATGCAGCGAATGAATGAATGAACCAAGATATTTTCATCAGCTGGATGCATGCATATCACAAACTAGATTAAACCATATGTAGCCACAATAAAGCATATGAAAGACACATTTTACTGAGTGCACAGAACAAATTTAATCCCTCAATGATTTTAACATCCAGACTTTGTTGTGCTGCCCAAAGGTGGCAGCTGTCAGGCTTCAAAAAACATGTTTAACTTTTTTCTTCTTTTTTTTTTTACTTCCAGGTCACCACCATATTAGAGTTTTACACGCTTATTGACTTTTATTTAACTGCACAACATTACATACAAGGGCATTTCCTTCATCCATCATAAGGTGATATATTAAGTTTATTTTATACATTCCTGTTATTCGTGCATCATCGGTTCATTGAGAATCCTGCAGGATAAGTTGCTTTTATGTTTCTCTGCACCAAAGCTACAAGGACAAACCCCAGTATGTATCGTGCCTATTCAGACTGAAGGCTGTGTTGGACAATGACAAGTCCCTGCTTAATAAAATGACTCACCTTCGTGCACAAATGCAGCGTTTGAAGTTTTCAGCCTTTCTCAGATCTGCCGTATTTAACTGTCTGCCTGAACTACGGACATTCCTGTGTCAAGAGGTGGAAGAGTTGTGGTGGAAAGGAGCAACAGTTCTGATTTATCACCAACTGTAAGTGCAGAGATGCAGCTAAATGTGTTAGCCTCTAATGGAGATGGTGAGCTGTGGTTGTGTGTGTGCACGTGTAAGCCGTTTTGCATTAAACAGTAAACTAATACACTCTTCAGATACTGAGAGACAAGGAGGAGTATTATATAGTGGCTCATGACAGGAAGAAAAGGTCAGGTAATGTCTGCTTAAATTGTATTATATTGTTGTCCACTTTACTAAGAGGTGGCCTTTAATTCTTTAACTAATTGTCACAACTATAATTCTAAGAGGTGTTGAGATTGTTTCACCTGCTTTGCACTCTCTCACATAGGCACACACCTTGACATTGTCTCTCTATGTGCATCTACATGATAAAGGTTCCTCTCAGGATGGTTTTTGGTGACATATCTCTGTTTGAAGTGACTGACCCGGGCCTCCCTGCTCCTCTCTCCACAGGCTGGCATTAGTCAGCATCTCCAGCTGCTGAGCTTTGTTTTGAACTCCGTCCATTTTAAAATGCCGACCAGCATGCAGGCAGGAAGGGTGGGATGCTCTGGTGGGGGTCTCCGCAGGTGCTGTTGCATAACACATCAGGATTAGGTGAAGTTCTTGTGGCTGATACTGTCTGATAAAGGAGGCAGAGTTTATCAGCGCAGGGGAAAAGAAAACGAATGGATTTATGAGAATACCAGCAGAGAAAGTCAGACTGTATCATCTAAATGCCAAAGCTGTTCTGACTTTGAAGGCTTGCTGGAATTTCACAGCATGGCGTGATCTTTTCAGAGGTCTCACATCAAGTCTGGAGAGGAACTACAACAGCAGTGACTTAGCATGACCCTGACAGATCTCATTATGGAGCATGAAACTCATTATTATGATCTGAAACAGTTTATCCAATGTACACCGATCAGCCACAACATTAAAACCACTGACAGGTGAATAACATTGATCATAATTGGTACTATGTGGTGTTCTGCTGGAAAACCTTGGATTTTAACATCCATGTTGATGAGACTTAGACACCCAAATAAACATTGTCTCAGAACAAGCACACTCCCTCATGCAAATGGAAATCCCAAATGTCACTGGCCTATACCCCTGCAGGAAAATGCACCCCACCACATGGCAAAAACATCAACCAATCAGGAACATCTTGAGGAACATGACAATGGCCCAAGATGTTGATTTGACCTCCAAACTTCCTAGACCCCATTCCGATCAAGCATCAACAGGATGCAGTGGGACAAGTTGGATTGACAGAGGCCCCACTGCACAAGCCAGAGTACCCAAATGATCCATTGCCAACGTCCTGGTGCCAGACCCCATAGGACACCCTGAGAGGTCCTCTTGTCCATGCCCAATGGTTCCACATAAGGGGGACCAACACAATATTAGCCATGGGTGCTCATAATGTTATGCCTGATCGGTGTATATTGCTGTCAACAAAAACTCAAATGTTTGAAACAATCACAGAAAAAAAGCAGAGGAAAGCTTGGAGCTGGCTTCTGTTGCTCCAGGACAATGCAGGTGGCAGAAGCAGCCAAATGTGGCTTTAATCTGTTGCTCCATGAACCTTCCTCTCCTAACCTGGCACCGTCTGACTTCTATCTGTTTCCCAAACTGAAATC
>OMNN01024752.1:8011-32779 GCA_900302755.1 Chromis chromis
TGTTTATTTTCTCCTGCTTTCCGGCCAACTACGGTTGTATTCTTCTGTGTTCATATTAATTAGATGCAGTATGTTGTTTTGAATGGCTAGCAAGACCAGCTCATAATGGATTTATTTGATGGTCACTCCAACCACTGTCAAAAGAATAACCTGTCAAATAATGTCCTTGAACAAAACCTCAATTTGTAATTCTGTGGCCCTGATCTTGTAGGAGGTGGTGGAGGTCTCTGGAGGTTTACTTTGCTTGAGTAGGTGCTAGATTGCTGTGAGGATATATGTAGTTTGGTCGTGATGTACCTCTTGCAGGATGTGAAAGTCCTTGGTGGAACATTTTGCTTCTTTCCCCTCTAAGGCGTCCTTCAGTATCAGAGTTTCCGTATAACTTGACACAGTCGTCCACAGGCTTTGAACAGTCGGTGACCTTGTCTTGCTGGTTTTTGAAGAATGTCAACAGCTGATGCATGGGGTCACAATCCTGAAGTCTGCATTGAGCTCCTTTTTACGTTCACCAAATATACTCTCTCTCTATGTCTGTAGAAGTGAGCCACACTTTATGATGTATATACCAGTATCATTTCAGAAACAAAGTGCATCTGTTACCCGAGCTTTTCATTTCCTTGGCATATACAAATTGTTGGAGGAGACATCATTTTGCCCCAATGAGCCACTGCGAACATTACTATTTTGTTAATAAAGTGGTGCATTAAATTACATCGGTCTCAGGGTAGCATTAGCGTACTGTCACCCAGCAGTCTCATCATCAAAAAGAAATCATTACAGGAAAGTACTTTTCTTCTTGAGGCTGTATTTGCCCCTCCTTTGAGTTACTAGAGCTAATAATTAAGCGAAATTAAAAGACTTGAATTTAGAAACATGACATCATTAGCTACAGAGGGCAGGGAATCTGAACTTGGAACAAATTGCTGCTTCAATAATTCAATTCCACTTGCCCTTTTCATTTTGTGAACATTATTACGACTTTTCTATCACTGTCTGAGTTGAAGTCTTTTTTATACAGTCTTTGTACGTTGTTTGTCTCAGCTTTGCTCTGTAAATTGGCCAATATATTTTCCCACTTACAATAAAGTCCTAATTGGATATAATGAGTCATTTATCTGTGACCCATCTTTGAAGTAATGTAACACATCTGACATCTCCTTCTGTTTTCAGAGCCTTCTGTCCCTGTTGAGGCTTGGTTCGGGTAAAGGTGAGGCGAGCTACCTTCACTTGCCTTCTCTTTCCTGCCTGCGGCAGCTTTGTGTGGGACTAAGGAAAAGTCTGCGCTTTCATCAAGATCCAAGCTTCTACTCTGCAAAACAAGGTAGCATACCTTATTAGTTAGTCTAAATGTATAGACCTTTTTACGAGTGTTTTTAAATGATGATATCAGGTAGTTTCAGTGGCAAGTAACTATTTTTGCATGTTTGTCCTGTTTGTATATATATATGTATATATTTCCACCTTGTATTTATCAACTGTTTAAACTGAGGCTGATTAAGACTTTAACAAAAGCCTCACAGTTCATCAGCTATGATCTTCTAATCATGTGTAAATGATTTACAGCTATTGCTGTCTAATCCCACAGACTTATTTCTTACAAGAGGGATATTGTAACACTACTGTATTTAATCTCTCTGTCTTATCATAAAGACTCAACAAATATGCAAGTGTGTCCTTTTGTTCTTTCTTTGTGGCTGTGTAGATCCAGTGTCCCAGAACTCGTCCTTCTCTTACACCCAGGACGTTCTGGGAGCTCAGCGTTCGCAGGCCTCGTCTCCAGGGGCAGAGTGCTCTCCACGGCCTTCTGTGGTAGGACGCACAGGCCATAGAGCCAGAGGAGATGGCCAAGATGGAGATGCAGCTTCTAACAGGTGTGTGCATATAGGCAACTCTGCATAACTATGGATATTAAACAAAGGCAATGGGAGATTATAGTTTAAAAAATGGCATCTCTTTTTGTATGTCTGTCCCTGTTGTCTCAGGTATTGCTTATGTGGATGTTGTTAGTAATCCTGTTGGCAGTGAGAGCTCTGATTCACTCAGTTTGGTTTCTGTCACACTTCTCAGGAATAAATGGTATTATGTTAGTCTGCCTACCTTGCTTGTAGAAATAACATTTTGATATGATTCAGCATTGTAGTCAATTCTGTTCATCAGACCATAGAAGCGAGTCCTATACTTTTTGGCTTTTTGGAAATTTGAGCACAGTGGGGTTTTCTGTGGCTTTGATAATGATCAAATTGCCACTGACACTAGCAACCCACACAAGAAGATAAAACAGTGTAAAGAAAGAAAGACTGTGAAGGATTTTCTTCTTCTTAAATATGAACGACACTAGGAGCCCTCTAGCGGCTAGTCTGTAGAGTTTAAAAATCAGTTTTGATTCCCGTGATGGCATATTCGGTTATGATCCATCCCTATACAGCTGATACGTCACTCCTTGTATTAGAATGGTCCAAGAACAGATCATGAATTTACAGTTGTCTTCCTCCCCTCTCTGTGATTCATCCAGTGGCAGCTCACACAGAGGTGGAGCAGCAGTCCAGGCCCCCAGACAGATGGCCCATTCACCTGCAGATGTAACCCACTTGGAGCTTCCTGACCTGGGTGTAGAAGATGTCCTGGAGCTGCAGTTACGGCAGCTCACATTGGCTCAGTTCACTGTTGCCACCATGGAGCATGCTATACCACTGCTTAAGACAGGTAGGAGGCAATGTAGCTTTTTGTTTGGTTGTTTAGCAAAATGACAAAGATAAAAGCAATATTTTAAATACATGCATCAATTATCTCTGCTTCTCTTCCTTTCTTGCTTGGGTAAACTTGAGATATTGTAAATATTCCCTCACCTGTTTCCCTACACTGACTGGATTCTATCCGTTGTTATTTGATCTTGTCAAAAAAAATCTCCTCTGCTCTTGCTCTGTTTCTCTCCTCCTCTCCTGTTTCTCAGAAGGTTTTCATGTGTTCCATCGTGTTCTGGAGCTGCTGTGTGACGCTGTCCTCCTGCTTGGGGATAGTGTTTGTGAACTGGTCTGGGACGATCGCAGCCTGGTGGGGATGGAGCTGGCAAGTCAACACAACTCATGACAGCCTCTTATGTAGATGAATGGATACACTTCACTGAAAAGGGGGAACTGGGTTGGCCACCTGACAATTTGCCACAGAGACACACAGGCATACGGTACTCAACTGTCAAGGAGAACTGTTGGCATGTGATTGAACTGAATGAATTATATAAGGTTACAAAGGCTTTCTCCTGGTTACAATGTGCTTCTCACATACATGCAAACTTCTCGTCTATACCCCTGGGTTTATCCATGCACAGAATTGCAGGGTTAGTAAATGTCTTCATTTATTATGTGTATGAAGTGCACACAATAGATTGTGTTAAACAGGTGTGTTTTTTTTTTACCATGCAGAATCATTTGTTATCCTCCCTGGCTGTTTAAAGGGTATGTTCCTCTGCAGGGGGATTTACACACTTGTCAAGCCCAGGCCCTTGTGGCCCTCTGCTGTTTAATACATGCCCAGAGCCTTGCAGCCTGAGAACTATTTTGTCATCTTTATGTGGAGAGCTGCTTTTGTGTGCCAGACCTCTAGGTTTTTCCTATGGGAACAGGTCGAACTGTTCATACCAGCCTCAGCAATGCACAGGGCATGTACTGCCCCCTGCTGGTATTTATCTTCTATTGTTCAATTTCTATACCCAGAACAAAGTGGCTGAGAATAGATTGTTCCAATTTATTCATACTGAGATAGGGTGGATCTGTATCTCGTCCCAAAATAACCCTGAAATCTGATTACATTCAATTCCTAACCCCTGGAACGAACAATTTTTCTCCTGGCTCTCAGCCAGTAGCTGTGTCTCTGTGTGTGAACATGCACACGATGTGAGTACATGTGCATGTGCTGGTGTGTTTGTGTAGCATGTGTGCTTTTGTCTACATTTCCTTCTGTGTGTATTTTAGAAGGAGAAGCTGCAAGCCTGCTTGGAACTACTGGCGGATATTCTATGCTATCACCAGAGCTTTTCAGGAGATATTCCCCACAGTTCTCAGGTTCACCACAGAATGGCTTACATAGGCACTTCCATATTTACCATTAAACTCCTACAGACCATCCTGCCTCTGGAGAAGGTGTGTGTGTGTGTGTGTGTGCTTGTTTGACCAAAACACATTAATACATTGTTTTCTATTTGAAAGTTAATGTTTCCATAAACCTCACACAGGCTAGTGACAATCTCCCAGAAAACACAGCAACAGCTATCTTTCACTTATGCTTGGACACATCATTTGGAGGTTTATTACCCAGCATGCAAGAGACAGCAGTGGCCTACTTGGAACAAGTGAACTCTGATGGTCATAACCTCTACAGGAGGGTGACCCGAGCTGCCCTCTGGATGGAATCCACTTGCAACTTTCTAAAAGAAGCACAAGCTGAGGTATGAGCCGCACGTTAGCAGTCAGCTTTTATAGACATCTGTAGTTATGTAGGGAAATCTGTTAAGTTAAAAGTTACCCGTACCACATTTTTGTTAATTCGTTGATCATTTTCCTTCCTCAAGGGGGAAAAGAACTGGTTGGAGTTACTGGAGCTGGCAGACCAAGCTGTAGATGGTCTTCCATTTCATCAGCACTTGCCCATCATCAAAGAATGTGTTCACATTTGCTCTTACCTGTGAGATAAAAGTCAGATCAGTTTCTTGCAAAGTAAAATCAACACATGTTCAGCTGCATTTATATCTGAATTATTTTAATACTGGTTTAAATTCTTTTGGTTGTCCCTCATTAGGTGGAAGTTTGATCAGCCCAGTCCACTTCTCCAAACTGAGAGCCAGAAACTCCTCCTCAAGTTGCTGTCCCATCCTTCACTGCCTGTCAAGATAGAAACATATGAATGCACTTTAAACCTGGTCAAGGTTAGAGCAAGACACCTTATATAGACAGTCATTGTTTAAATGAGTGTAAAGGGTCATGGCTAAAATATACCGCTCTGATGTAGCCTTAATGTGGGCCTGTTTGGTGGGGCATCCATATGTAAATAAGTAGGATGAAGATGGATGAGTCACAGCTCTTTTACAGTGTGTATAAAAACCCCACTTGACATTTGAAATCAGTCTTTCTTTTCATTTTACCAATCACTGTCTAGAGTGCATGGCTACATTTAAAGCGAATTGAAACTGTTGTATGCGAGCACAAGCGAGAGGATAGCGATAATTTATGATGTGCTCTGGTGTGATTATTATACCCCTAGGACTGCCTTGGCATCCAGAATGTGTCACGACAGGAACCAGGACCGTGTGCTGGAGTCAGCTTCCTTCTCCACCACAGGATGCTCTATGAAATAATCACTTTTGGACTCCAGGACTCTGCAGAAAAGGTAGATGTATTTGATGTACTTGTAGTACTTTTACATTTATATCAGAACCAAATAACTTTCAGATCTTTGAGCAAAACCACTCTGGCCACTTCTTTTATTTGTTAATTTAGATCAGGGTTTAAAGGCATGAATGTAAATACTCACAGGTACTCATGAGACTAAGACTAAGTTTACACTAATACAATTTCTTTTTTAAAATGGAACAACAACAACATTGCTGTCCGATAAGCTTTTTAGAATTGTTTAATAAATAATCTGCATCCAACGTGGTTGAAAACAGGGTTGGTTGCTTAGTTGTAAAGACACATGATAGGGGTGTGACAAATCAGTGAAAGATATGTAGTGACTGACAAAACCCAATCAGGGAGAGAACGCGGATGTCTGCATTATTGTTTCAAGAAGTCTTATATTTCCCCGTTGACATGTCAAACCTGCAAATGGAAATCTGTAAACTAGAAGACACAAGTGCAAAGTGCATCAAAAACTAAATAAAAAAAATACTAGTGTACATGTAGACAAGACCTGAAAGTGCAAGGATTTGTGTGTATTGTGTGTTATTTTGGTGTGCATTACTCTAAGGTCATACTAAAATGTCATGTAATTTAGACGTTTAAAAATCTGTCACATACACTACTTGCCAGTAGATGTTTTATCAGCAGTGCCTTTGTGAATTCAGCAGTTTACCTGTGATCTATAGGTGAATGTTCCTGCCAAGGATATCCTGCTATTCCTGCTCAAGGGACGATTGATGATGACAGCATCAACCTGGGACAGATTCAATGAGGCACTTTACCCGGTCATGCCCATATTACAGGTGTTGTGCTCCCTGTAGAACTTGCATAGTATTTGCACTGCAGAGCTCATAAAACGGCATCATGTTTGGAACTTATTACATTATATTTATGGAGAGGAGGAAGTGGTGCATGCACTCACAATCAAAACAGTTATGATCAAAAATACAATATTAGCGCTCTTGGACCACAAAGACTGCATATTGAGCTGCCAGTGAGAAAAATGCAGTTATTCTCTCATTTACATATTCTGTGTTATATGGTTTCCTTTTTGGGGGGGAAAACAAACTTGTATTAATTGTTCGGTTTCAGGCAACAGAAAGCCAGGAAATTCTTCATGAATATACATGAGATTTTGACTAGGCTGTCAAGTGTAATTTAATTCAAGGAGGCCATTCAGAGATGGGCCCACCATGTCAACAAGAGATGAAATGAAACCACCCGTAATCAAAGCGATGCATATTTTATTTACTGTTGCACTGCTTAGCTGGAATTCCCCATTGTTTGCTCCATTGTCTGCCAAGGCAGTCTGAGAATTATGTGTGTATTTGTGTGTGTGTGTGGCAGGGTTACGCCAGCACTGAAGAGTCACTTGGAAACTGTGTCCTGCTGATAAGTGATATGTCGGATGTGGCAAGAGACAACGTGTTCCCAAGTACAGCCAAGCTAAAGGCAGCACTCCGACTCCTTTTTACTAAACAGCCCACGTGAGTCTGGGCCCTGGGTCTTTCTATTGTCAGTGTTAGTGTCCATCTGTGTTTGTTTTGGGTATTATGTTCCTCACCAGATGTATGTGCATATCAGAGAGTGTGTGTGTGTATATGTCTGTGATGTGTATACTGCATGTCTGGTGCATTTCTTCTACAAATTGCTTGATGAGTTTGTTACCTAGACAAACACCAGAGAGCCTCAATGTTTCGCTCTACAATATTTGTGATGGACATATCAACATTATATGCTGTTGTCAGGTGATGTGCTCATCAAGTCATCTAAATGCTCTTTCAGGCCTGTGTAAAACACCTTCCCATCCAGTCCCAGTCTATGAATATTGATAGAGATGGAAATGAACACCAGAGCAGCCCTGTTAAATTTTGGCAGCAGATAATAGATTTGTCTGCCCTGCCAGCCATTTTTGACACCAATTGCTGTTTGCATGTTAAAAAAACAACATTTTCAGCCACATGCCAGTGCTTTAATGCTGATAAAATATCAGCTATATCACCTAAATAAAGTTGTTTTGTAATGAAAGTATAATTTTCAGTGAAATTCTCATTCACAAGGATTGCCCTTTTCTGTTATCACTCAATATTAACAGTGTGAGAATAGCAGCAGTGCAACAAATCCTGCCCCACCTAACCGGCAATGATGATGCACGCACAGCCAGGCCAGAGTTGGATCAGTCAGCAATCGCCTCACTTCCCAACCTCTTCTGCCTCAGAAACCCTCTAGACATCACACTTGACACCAGCAACAAGTCCGTCCTAAAGGTATACATCTACATACACACAGAGAGAAAACAGATGTGCACAGACAGAGATAATTGCTTACTAAATGTGTTTAATGTTGGCTAGGTGGAATCGGTGGAGAAGCTTTTTTGTATCCTGTACTCAGACACTGTTGACATCTCCCTGAGAAGATCAGCTGCAGAACAACTGTCAGTTGTGCTACAAGGTGAGGGGTCTGTTAAAGCTAGTAATGGTAATAGTAATTTCTTATAAACTAATGTACTATATAATTCTAATATGTTTCCAAACTGAATTTTAGCTTGAGCAGAACTAATATTTTTAATACACCCTCTGAGTACAGTATATTAGAATTGGAAACACTGACTGTGGTTGCACTTTGGGCCCCTTCCAGCTCCTGTACTTTTAAATTAGCCCCATAACAGGACCTCTTTGTGTTTTATAGCTACACAAACAGATCTGAAAGTAGCATAGTACCACTAAAAAGGCACAGGCAGAATGCACTTGCTAATAGTTCACATCTGTCTAATTGTTGTTTTGAGTTTGTTACCAGTAGTTGTGTAGGGAACTGTATGCACTTGATACAATGAAAAGCAACTTTTTAAAGTTTATGTGAGAGCTTTCCTCTTGTGAAAACTACAATTTGCAGCAACGATTGCGCATTTCCCCCGCCATATGTTTTAGACAAACGGGAGAAGAAAGTAGTTGATTATACAAATGTTTATTGTCATATATTGAATTTGTTCTCTCTCTTCCCTTTAGATACAACAATGCACCCAGTGCTGAAGAATCTTGGAATAACAGATAAAGTCATTTCTTTCATTATGGAGAGTGTAAATGGCAACAAGGTGAAAACAAGTAGCTTAGGCAAACTGATAAATAGATGTGTATTGAATGAATTGCTGTTTAAGCCAAACAAATCAAGCCCTTTAACTCATAAAAGCAGTCACATGTGCTCCAATTTGTGCACGTGTTCTTGTTTATATGTGCTTACATGTGTACATATGTTGCCAGTGGATGTGGAGGAAACCCACTGAGGCATGGATGATAGAAGGATGAAATGGCCTGTATTAATAGTGTCAGACAGATCCTGGTCAGCAGTGATTTTTGCCCTGTACTTACTGCAGTCTGCTGATCATTCCCAGGCCTTGAATCAGAAACTGCCAGGGGTAATCGTCCAACATGTCTAGCTACATGGGGAGGGAGACTCCGCTAACAAGTGTTTATAAGAGGGATGTCTGCAGGTTGTATTTGTCCATTGCCTGCAACCTGCGCAGTCACAAAATTTGGGTTTAGCTTATGTGGGTTGACAGTAGAGATCCTGTGCATTTGTATGAGACACAAAACAGGAGAAGACAGAGAGAGATTGTGCGTGTGTTTGTTTGTGTTTTCCCTGCAATTAAACGCCAAGTGAGTATGTTGCTGTTCTCCCCAGAGCTTGGATTGTCTGCTGGAGCCTTGTGTATGCATCCTGAGAAAGCTGGTGTACGCTGATCCATCTCTGAGGCACAGCCTGGCACAGCGCAACCTCCTGCTCCTCACACTGCTCAGGGGTACATTCACAAGACAACTCATTAAGTAACAGCTATACACGTGTTGTGTAGCTCGGGGGCACATTCTCAAGTCATCCACTGATGCATAGCTTTTAACCATGTTGTCACACTGCAGTAAGTGGAATATTAGTATGATGCAACTTGTTGTTATGGAGCTCGTCTTAACACGAGTGCACTGCGGATTTATCTTAACAGTAGTTGGTAATATATACAGCCACCCAAATATTTGTAGCATATTTTTTTGCTAAACTGTTAGTAAGACAGTTAAAATAAGGAGACATTTAATTTACATAATATTGTGTTCATGGCTGCTTCCTGTATATCTGTATAAAGAAAGTAGAGCTTTATTGAGAGATTCATACAGAAGATATGCAAGGTTTATTTTTATACATACAGGTTTGAAATAATTCCTTAAGTGTTTGTCACCCTAATGTAATTTCATATTTAAAATCTGTATAAAATTCGAGGGTGTAGCTATTACGTAAATTGCCAATGTTGTGTTTTCATTATAGCCTCCTTGATATTGAAGGAGAACAAAGGCAATGGAAGCGAGATTGCTGTCTTGATGAGTTTACTGCTGTTTGATGAGATTGCCAGTATTGAGATATGGTGAGTTATTTTTTTTTCTCTTGGAGCTCTCCATGCCACTAATATTAATGTGCATCCAATTAATATTTTGTTGTACAACTCGGTTCTTGTCGTCAGGTCAGACAAATCTAGCACAGACGTGACCTTCACACCGTTCTCGCTACCACTGACAGTAGTACGCAGGTAAGGCCATCCATAAAGTTATGAAGGTCTAAAGTGGGAAATTTAACATTCTTTTGTGTCATGTTGTCATATTTTTTTCCCTTTCCTCTCATCAAAGCACTTTACAAACAATATCCACAGATTTTTAATCTTTGCCTAATGTTTCTTCAAGGTACAACATTCCATTTCAGGCAGCGACTTATCACGCTGTTAGCCCGTACTGCCGTGTCATGGCTGCTTCCTCTGACCTCCTGACCCTTGACCCTGCCCGCCAAGCCCTGCAGGTGGCCTGGAACACTGCATGGCATTCTGGGATAGATAACCTTCTTGAGAAGCTGCGTGGCATTCCTAGTGATGTTATTGAGTAAGATTTTTAATTTTTCCAACTTAATGCATGCATTTATTTATTGCTGAAGTATTATTATTTGTCCTGGTGTAAAAATTAGGATTAAATAACAGATTAAAAGTCAAAGTGGAGTAGAGTACCTATCTGTATATTCTGTATTCGTATGCATTCATTAATCTGTTAAAGTTTAGGGTGTTTTTGAATACTTCGGCACTTTGTGTTGTGTTCAGATAACTATGAAATATCGAAGGCACTGACTAGTACAATAGTTCTGTGGCAGGGTTTTTTTTTTAACAAAGAAACAGCCTGCTACATATCACTCATGTACAACATTCCCTCTAGTGGATAGTTGTAGTGAAGAATTAGATTCAGAATCTTGGCATCTTGTGTTTCATCTGTCTTCATTTACTTCTAATGTGGCCTAATTCAAACAAATGAGAATGTCTCTCACAGTTTTAACTAGCTTGATTACAGCAAAGACGTTTGAAGCACACCATGGATGGATCAATCCATCTGAAACCAAATTTCATACACAGCTATGATTGGTTCTTGTACTACTTGTTAAAGATGGATTAGTCAATGAAAATTGGGAAGTATCTCCTTTGTATCTATTATTTATGTAAAGTACAACTATATAGTGAAGTGCCAAAATCCTCAAATATTGTTTCTCACTACAAAGCCCAAAATGCAACAATCTTTTCTACATATTGTCACCACATAATTAAGTTTTTGCTTAGATATTGCTTATTGAATGTGCCTGGTGTCATCATTGCTGCCTCTGCTTGATTCAGTTGCAAGAAATTCTCAGCAAACTTCTCTCTTCTGATGACTCATAAATGTCTCATCCCTCTGGATTGGTGATCAAATATGCTTGTTAATGCTGTCATTAGTATGCTTCTGAGGGTACTGCTTATGCAACACACTTGTCAGCACATCAATAGTCATGTAATCTGATTTTGAATATATTTGATACCATTTACATTTTGTCCCCCACAGATTTCATCCTGACTTAAAGCTGTCAGAAACACAAGTTCTGTCGCTGCAGGCTGTGCACCTTCCTACCGCGCTGCAGGACTGCATCCAGACCATCGTCACTGCAGCGGGACACAGTTCTGTGGCCTCTGCCCTCTCCAGGCTCAACCTCTACTTGTTGTTTGACAGACTGGCTCTCCCTCACATTCCCACCCACAGCTGCAGAGACACCCTTCACTCCCTCAGTTGGCAGGCAGCAGTGACCAGGTATGCTGCATAAGGATTCATGTACTATAGATTCACATGCATACAGCCTTGATTATGGGTTAATGCATCTCTGTAAAACAGTCAACATCACTTGCTGTGAAACTAATGTTTTTTCATGGCTCATTTAGTATATTATGGCTTTGTTGTTTATCTATATATTTTTTGAAGAATTAACATGAATTAAAGATGTTCTGAGTATTTAAAATTGCCTGAGGAAGTATGAGGAACTTTGACAGAAGTTTTAGCAAATGTAATTATGCACCCTTGATGAGTGTATATTTCTTAAACTCACTTCCATCCCCCCTTTGGATGACATATATCTTTATGACAATCAAAAACAAAAAAAATCCCTTTTTTCTCCATAACCAAACCAAATAAAACATAAAATGACAAAAATTAGTTGTTTTTTCTTTGATTTGATTGACCTGGCTGCATCCGTTTATCACCATCCCTTGAGGTTTCTTCTTTCTAGCGGCATGTGTCTTGCTAATTGGCAGTTATATATTTGCACCGTATGATAATGTCTTACAACAGAATAAAAGTAAATTAAACAAAGCAAAAACATGGAAAACAGGAAAGAATATTGCTTTAGATTCATAGAGTATGTTATTATTCTTTCAGCCATGAGCTCCTCTTCTTGTCACAGTCTCTGTCTCTGCCTCCCTGCAGGTTTCTCCAGGTGCGTCCAGCCTGTGTTGAGGATGAAAGGTTGCTGGTGGGCATTGTTGCATTTTTGAATGCCTACTTCAAACAGATGCACACAGAGTTTGTGTGTGACCCAGAAGACGAGGACCTACGCTGGATACTGGAGCTGCTTCTCAACCAGGTACGGATCATTTACAGTTTCTGCATTAGCATAGAGGTAAAGCCTAGCTATAATAGCACAATATTTCTTTTTAAGAGTTTGACTCAAAGGGATAATTCAGATTTTTTTTTTGTTTACAAAAACTGGTGTAAGCTATTTTATAGTTGTGGTTTGGATTATGATCAGATTCCCAGGAAAGGAGTGACCATATTAGCCATGCGTACTGTACTTATTTTATTAAGGTGAGCTATTGTGGCATGCCTTTGATATGTATGTGCACCAGAAAATGTGTGTATGCATCTCCATTAGCTAGTAATCTGGTTAGACTCTTTCCCTTCCAACACAGAGGGTTATATACCTGCAATCAAAGCAGGAATAAATCACACGCACTGTCAGACAAGCTGAGCGTATTACTCTCTCATAACAACAGAAAAATAGTATCATAGCTTTCCACCTCAGACCTGTGGCAGAGATTATTTCCTGAGCTCTGAAAACAAAGTTGGATTCATATTTTTGCCTGAGGAGAAGAATTACTACACTGTTTTAGTGGGGAGAGCTACTTTTAGGATTTAATCAGTCTCACCTTGGCTTTCTCATTAATGTGTGTGTAAACAATAAGTCCTCCCCTGGCAGCTAAAGCAGACTCAGATTGAATGCCTGGTAGGGGTGAGCAGTGCTGCTCTGCTCCAACTTTTCTGTAATTACTGAGCTGTTTCAGGAACATCTGTCGCTTCATACAGTTGCATTAACTACCTACTCCGTGTGCACTGCTCAGTAAGAAATTCTGCTGTTTTTAGAGAGAGAAGGAGCTGCTGGCTCACATACACTTCTCACTTCTCTACATGTTATCTCCATGGGTCAGGTTGTGTAAATTTATAAAAACTTGGCAAATAAATTACAGTACTTTTGTTTTCTTGTCAATACTACATAACATTATTGCTAAAGTTGATTAACCATTTGAACTAAAAGATGCTTTTTTAAACGATGTATGTTGTTAACGGAGCACAAGCACGTGAACACATTGGTATACTGTCACAATAAATGCTCAAATCTAAAGAAAATTAGGGAACAGGGACAAGTAAGAATGTATTGGAAATATTACTGGGCTAAATTCAAAATCCATCCATCCATCCATCCATTATCTGTACATTATCTGTACGCTGCTTAGTCCTCTGCAGGGTCGCGGGGGGGCTGGAGCCTATCCCAGCCGACTTAGGGCGAAGGCAGGGGACACCCTGGACAGGTCACCAGTCCATCACAGGGCCACACACAGGACAAACAACCAAGCACACTCTCATTCACACCTATGGACAATTTAGAATCATCAATTAACCTCAGCATGTTTTTGGACTGTGGGAGGAAGCCGGAGTACCCGCTGAGAACCCACGCTGCACAGGGAGAACATGCAAACTCCACACAGAAAGATTCCAGGCATCCTAACCGGGATGCGAACCGGGGATCTTCTAGCTGTGAGGCGACGGTGCTAACCACTGAGCCACCGTGCAGCCCTAAATTCAAAATAGTTACATAAAATTCAATTGCAAAGCAATAGCAATTACTGGTATCCATTTATCTATCAACCTTCTAGGAAACTGCATCCCTCCTTAATTTGCTGCTTGGTGTGGAGACCCAGACTTCAACTCAGAGCCCAGGGGAGCAGGAAGAACTGAAGAACCGTGTTAGTCAGAGATTGCAGAGAGAGCTCACGAGTTTCTTTAACACGTTACTACTCCGTCTCACGCACACCACTGACAGGTAATATGATTTCATACATAAACTTGTGGTTTGCCACTGGAAGGTCACATATAACAGGCAATGGAAGAAGTGATTTTTCACATCATCAGTTTTATTTCAGTTCAGATATTGTCAAGTTTTACAATAAACAAAACAACTCTGTTAATAATTTTGAAATTTACATTTTTCTTTCTTACAATACAGGCAGCAATGATGGAATACTTAATGTTAGGAATTAGGTTTTGTTTGCTTATCAAATGAAAATACTCTACACTATTTTGACTATAGCTCAGGGCCACAGAGACACAGTTGTTCTTTTAAGACCCTTAATCTACTAGCCAGGTGCTAAAGTATTTTCTACACGACGTACCCTTAATCTACTAGTAATGTACTAAAGTCTTTTCTACACATCTAATGAATCTATTTTTTGTGATGTAAAATAAATTAACAATCTATAGTTATTGCTTGTAAATGTATGGGACAAGAAAATGTTCTCTCATGTAATAATATTCAGCTTGCCTGTGGGGGTAGAATTTTTTAATATCATTAGGAGGAAAAACTAATTGTCAGCAGTTTTTAATCTTTATTCCTCTTCTCCCAGCCTCTTGTTTTCCCTTCTGTCTGTCTGATTTGATCGTGTCTCGCTCTCTCCTCTCCTGTCTGTCCAGGCTATGTTTGGCATTAGCAGGCCACTTCAAGAGCCAGCTGGCAGTCCGTTTGCTTCAGAGCCTGCGGGTGTCTGACGCACCGCGTTTCTATGGACTTCCCAGCCTGGAGAGGACACTGCAGGGCATGGTCAGCCTGACTGCCCAGCCTGGCTGGAGCTCCCACTGCCCCGACCTGGAGCCCAGCACCCTCTGCTCCAAGTATCTCAGTGGGCTATTAGAGGTTTGTGTCTGTGCATCAGCTTGTGTTTGTATGGGGCATGTGTGTGAAGTGCTGGGTCTGCACACTATGTGTGCATATGCTCAATGTTGCATGGGCACATGCAAGCCTCCTACTCTCTCATTAGAAATGAGAATGCCTACAGAAATGAATAAAAGGAGAAACATAGTACTTTCTGAGGAATTAATTAAAATTAAACAAAATGTGGTTAC
The DNA here is from genome assembly GCA_900302755.1 of Chromis chromis. Classification (NCBI taxonomy): domain Eukaryota; kingdom Metazoa; phylum Chordata; class Actinopteri; family Pomacentridae; genus Chromis; species Chromis chromis. The sequence goes on from OMNN01024752.1 coordinate 23,169, forward strand.
GGGACATGAATTGCAATGGGTAAAAATCTCATTGATTAGATATGCCACACTGTGAAGATGCTGATGAGATTAATCAACCTTGCCTTTTCCATCTGTTCAGCTGTTCAACAGTCCATAAAACAATAGCGTAACACGGTGTAGACCAGCTTGCACAGCATCAGCACAGAGGTGTCCAAACTGTTATTTTTGCTTGGGAATGAAGACCCCTGTGGAATAGGCTATTGTGTTTATTCAACACATATGTCTGCTCATTGTTTGTTTGATTGAGCAGCTTTCATTGACATAATTTAACATCAAATGAGGATTGAAGGTTAATTTCCTTTTCAGTCAGGATTTCTGGTGACTACTTTCACGTACCAGGTAACAATCAGATACCTAGCTCTTTAACCCTAGCCTTTTAAACTGCCGGACCCACCTCTCACCTGACACTCCTGGCAATAAAAGGCTCAAAAGCTCAGCAGGCCTTGGGCTCCTCTCTCTTCATCTGCTCTTCTGTGCAGTCTCACATCCTAATGGATCAACAAAGAAAAAATAATTAGTCTCAGCTGTATTTGAGTTTAATTTGGATGCAGGGTGTTGAATGACAAGCATACCATCAACTCAGAAATGAGTATTCCTTGTTTAGTCAACTGACTTTACCTTTTGTGTTTAGGTGACAACTGTACAGCAACATGTGACTTCTGCACTTCTGCTCTCCAGTTTCAGCTGTCTTTGTATGATGTGAAAGTCATTATGAGATACATACTGATGCACATGATATTACTGTAGTATTCTGTAATGCAGTATATCCAATATAACGTATGTCATTTCCACAGGTGATCTCCTCGTTTTATGTTGAATGGGGAGGCAACTCCTTGTCTTTCATGGGAAAAGGTGTAACCAAGAATGCCGTTATCTGCTTGCTTCACCTGTCCCATGAGATGATGGCCGGAAACAAGAACAAGGCAAGAAATCTGCTTTAACTGATTTAAGGGCACTGAGAGTGTTTGATTAGATTTACAGACCTGAACATACCTATATAGCAGTAATTAGATTTCATTTCTGAGAATCTATTCTTTTGACGGTAAACACAATACTTTGGAGTATTAAATCGTAATTTTTTTTCTTATGTTTTTTTCAGCACAAGGACTTGATTTCCCAGTGGTCTTTGGGGAATGAGTCAGCTACTGAGGAGGCTAGTGCCTCTCAGCTGGGTTTGGCCTGGCTCATCCCTCTATGGGTGGACAGAGATCAAGAGGTAAAGATAACCACTTGCTTCTAATTTCCTTGTATTTATAGTAATTACTAAATAAGTGGTTAAACTTCGACAAGCGTATGCAATATAATACAGTGCAGTCCTAAATATTCAGGAGTTTTCTATTCATTCTACAGCTTCACTTTATAAAGTCTTTCCATCATAAAATGAAGTGTCAGATGTTTGGCTTTTGGGACAAAATGAAACCCATAACAGTTGCACAAGAAGTCGCAGACAGAAAGGAGTACATGACAGCTAGTCGTTTCAAATCTCTGTCTGTCTCCGAAAATAAGTTTCCACACAAGTCAGTCTGAGAAGCTCCCTTGACAAGGAAGCTTCTGTCTTTGCCATCATCAGTTTAAATGCTAATCTAGTATTATGAATAACCAGCATGGCCAAACTTGAATATTAATGAATGTTGCTATAGATAGGTGTCCCATAACATAAGCATGTTGTTCGAAGATGCAAATGTATATGCTGTACATCTTAGAGCTTTTTGTCCTCTGTGTTTCTCTTCCAGTTTCTATCCCTTCTCTCAAACATTTATCCGAATGCTTGTCTCTCCTCTCATGTCAGGTGAGGTTTGCCAGCTTAGGTTTAGGTGCAGCTCTGTCCTCGAAGCCCAGTGGGTGTCAGGCGCTGTGTGCCAGCTGTCAGAACATCAGCGGAGGTCTTTGGGGCACGTTGCTCAACATCCTACTGGATCAACAGGAGAGCAGCATGGTCCGCAGAGAGGTACAATGTTAGAACTGCAACTCTCATCTATAATTGTCTCTTACAACCCAGAAATATTTGTATTGTTTATTCTTATGGCTATACAAGAAATAAGAACTTACTCTGAGAAGAAACCAAGATATAGAACATGAGAGTGTTCATTTCCATTAACCGAAAGAAGTTCAACAAAAGCTAAGCTATACGTTGCAAATTGTCAAAAGTCAGTACCCACTAAATTCATTTTCAGTTTTGACATTGATTCACACCAGTAATAGACAGTGAAAGCAAAGCAGATTTCACTTTTACCTTTGCGGTGGTCAGAAAATGAGACTGGACTTCTATGTATTACCGGCCAAATGCAGGCAGATGGCACTGTTGTTGATGCAGTCTAGCTTGACCCTGTGTGTGTGTGTCTCTGTCTTTTTTTTGTTTTGTGTGTCCAGGCTGCATTTATCCTGCAGAACTTGCTGGTGATGCCCATGCCTGCCAACGCAGAGGAGGCCAAGGACTCCCACTGGCAGGTCAGCAGATCTGCCAGCCAGTTAAAAGGCTTTTACAGACCATGAACTGTTTTTTTCTCTTTCCCTCTCTTTCACTTTTTCTCTGTTAATATACCCTCTCTTTCCCTCCTTTCCGTTCCTAACCCTCCGCTCTTCTCTTGTTGAGCCCTGCAGGGTTCAGACCAGGGACTAGAACTGAAGATTTTCTGGGACGTAGGCATTCAGCTTTCACATCCAAAATGATTACGTTTAAATCTCTGTCAAAACACCGAAAGCGTCTTAATTTAGAATGCCATTACCCATGAGGAAGCTGTATGTCAGAAGTGAAAAAAGATTAAAAACTTTAATAAATTCAAGGCCTGTTTTTTTCTTTACCAAATCTAATGTTGACAAAAATGCAAAGTAGAAAACAGACCACTTTAAGAATACAATAATAATGGTTGGACTTGGAAACTAGCTGGGTGGGAGCTATTGGAAAAAATAGAAGAAGAGGAAAAACACAAGAACCCAAAATGTCATTCTGGAGATATGAAGTGACATTTGTAAAGTGAATGAAATTACGTCTTTTATCAGTATTGCAACAAATACCCTTAACCTGTCTCTGGTTTCTACTTTTCCACCTCTATATTAATAATTTAATAATAAAAATGGGATGTTTACATATTTCTCTGCATCTGTTCCATATCCACTGTCTCCTCTTTCAGCACCCATGTGTCCATGATGAGGTGTCTGGCGTATCTTTGGTGGGTCTCCCAGCGCTGCAGGCTTTGCTTTACCACTGTCAATATTTCCAGCATGTGGCTCTGTCTGCCTCCAGTTGTTACCGTGGCAGGTACACTTTCCACCTCCAACCTCATGTTGGCGCTAGCAGTGGCCCCAGTCCTCCGGAGAGCACTCCAGCGGGTAAGCTCTGATAATGTAAACATGTACCAGCAGTGCACATTCACAGTGAGTGTATTTTTGAAATGTTGTTATTGTGGTCTTTAGGTTTCATTTTGTGTGTATACTTGTAGATTCTGAGAATTCTCTGTGGATTTGGAGATGTGACCCGCCAGCACCCACCGTCAACTCTAGCAGACCTTCCAGTTCCCTCTCCACCTCCAGCACTGTGATCAGCAATGCTCCAGTACGTTCTGATATGCACACCAACAAATAAACAGCTGCATTATGTCAAATGGATCCTCACATCTTCATGTTGTCCATTACAGACACGAGGTTCAGGACCACACGCCCCTAAGGCTCCCTCCCCACTGAACATCACAGAAGATACCCCTGCCAGCAGACTGATGGCACAAGGTACTACATGGAGAAATGTCTGTGTGTACGAGTGTGTGCACATGTGCATTCACAATAATTGCCACACTGCTTGTTTAGTTTTTTATACCACATAAACCTTCAATTTTTTTTCCTTTGGAAAATCTTAATGTGGTCAGTGATAATTGTAAACTAAAACCCTTCCCGACATTTGTGTATTTACCTTAGCGTCTTAAATATACAATCCAGAAAGTAGAACACTGTTCTCTGGTGTTTTACCTTGGTTTGATGCTTTTGATTATGTGGTCAGAAGATCGCTTGTCACAGACAGAGATGTGATTCACACAGTGTGTGAACCATTCGGGAGGCATCTCTATTAACTGTCTATTGATGTGTCTCACAGGCCAGAGCGATACAGACACAAGCAACTCAGTTACCTCGCAGGACTCCCGACAGGCCGAGCCCTCAGCCGTGGAACCTGTTGTCATGGTAACTCCTGACCTCCTGACAGCCCACTGTGGCCTGCTGACCAACCTGCTGGCCATCCTGCCAGATTTCACCCTCACTGCCATCCGACATCACCAGCTCCTCAAGGTTCTAGCCAGGTAAGAGGCCACATGCTCATTCCACATGAACGCCCCACCTCCTCCATTTATTTTTGAAACGTTTAGTGTTAATTTGGTTGGGAAAATAGTTATTTAGGGGAAAAATAATTATTCTTAGTTATAATGACCAATTAATTGTATTAGTTTTCAGTAAAAATATCAGTCTCTGGTGGGAGGGAGTTTTTCTCTGTGTAAACACCAAATCAGAAAATCAATGCTTTGAGCCCCTGCGTCATATTTTTATCATTATTTATAATAAACATTGTATAAATAAATGTGTGCATTTTTATTCAGTGGAGAATTAATGTTAATTGTAGCCTTAATCCCCTCTAGCTAGTTCCTTGCAAGCTCACACTTTCTCCATCCTGTGTATTTTCTTTTTCAGTCTAATGGATACTGGGCCCATCGAGAAATGTTTGACTGAACTGAAGACACCCACTATCCTTCCAGGAGAGAGAGAAGACATCAAGAGTCAGGTGAGGAACACTGTGATAGACAGTTCTGAGGATTTTTTCTCTCTCACTTTTTTGTTATTATGACTTACCACAGAAAATGTGGGCTGGTACAGTACATTGCCAGTTTCAGTGCAGCACTAGGTTATCTAAGGGCACCTCCAGATTTTAGTGTGGGTGGAATACTTAACAAGCTTATACTCAAAGCATACCATTATTTTTGCATCTTTGTCACTTTTTTTTATTATAAATTATTTTCTCTACCCTTAACTGCTCAATAAATGTTGCCTGCATTGTGCTTAAATCGGTCTGTATGTTTTTGCATCTATCTAGTTTGTCACCACGCTTCAGTTCCTGTCCGGCTTCTGCAAACTGCTGCAGTCATGTGTCACGGCAAGCATGGAGCTGATTGGCCAGATGGACTTCCTGAAACAGCTGTTGTCTACTCTGGTGGCTGTGCTTATGCTGGATACTAAAGGATTAGGTTAGAACTTTATGTTAAATTCAAAGTGAGGTAAAAAGAAGTTGGTGATAATACAATATATATGAATAATGTTTTCCATATATTAGTATAAACTGTAATGTACTATGTAATTTTTACTGATCTGTTTTGAAAAACCCACAAATGCTACTCCTATTTACACGTTTGTCCCTCTCTTTTTGTGCCATGCCCTACGGTGCGATCAGTGTGTGGCTTTGTGGCTGCCTCGTCATAAAATTTATGACTCACTCTTTCCCCCCTCAGATGCAGGTACCCGGGACGTGGTTTGTGTGTGCTGGGCAGACGTGTTTATGCTCCTGGCTACTCTGGTGAAGAGGGACAGTTCAGCAGCGCACCCATCTGTCTCTGCTGCATTGGGGAGACGCTGGCGGACATTTGCAGGTACACAGATACTCTACGCTGTGAATGAATAAAAGTGACAAAAGTAATTATACTGGTTTAGACTGCAGAATTAGTTGTGTGATCATGTATTATGGATAAGTTCTCACATTTCACATTAATGTATTATTGTCTTTCTTCATAACACTTATGTATTTCATTTAATTTATATAGCCCACTGAGGTTTAAGAGACAACATCTGACTTGATGAAATGAGGCCTTACATCATAAAAGACTGATAATCATGATTAGGGTAATTATGCTGATTGCAGTAACTGACTAAATAATCAGGATTAACATTTTAGGTATAATTGTGCAGCCTTAATTCTGGTACAGAAATTTTTTTTTTTATCATTTTAACACGCCCGTTTCATCATTACTGTTTGTATTAACTTTCCTGAACAGATGCTAGGATAGGGTAATTGCATCCTATCCTTATACTACCTCTACTCCTCCTACTCATCTTCCTCTGTGATTAATGACGCAGCAGGGAAGTCTGATGAGTCCAGTAGAAGATGAATGCTGAGCCTTTGTGCGTGTATTTTTGTCTGCGGGTACATCTGGGTGTCTGCATACACATTCAAATGATTAGTGTGTTCTCCACCAGTGCATACCGCCTCAGTCACGGACAAATATCTACCTGTCAAGGGGTTTAAACAATGGATTTGCCATTTTGTTCCCCTGTGATTCAGTATGTTTTTCAGTATCATTCATTAAAAGAAAGCTTTTCACTCGCTTTTTTATTTTTCCTCGATGTTTGCAGGAACATTAGCAGTGTGTGTGAATGAGAAGTTTGCAGACCCTCTTCTCCACACAGTTGCTCTGCAATTTCTCAGTGCAGTTTTCACAGAGGAGACAACGGCTCGGAGAGAAGAGGTCACAACCACAAACTCTAAGCATGCCACTCACCTGTCAGACATCCTAAATGGTCCCTCAGCCAGCGAGCTGTGTGAACTGTTACTGCAGGTACGTGGATGGGTGGCAGATACATGATAGTCTCTCCAAGGCCCTCAGAGGTGTTGTTATTCCCAGGATCCTCAGTGGGAAATATTATTGATAAAATGTAATTATATATTTGTAATCCATACTGTGTGTGCTCATGGTCATGTTTCAAATTTTTTTTAAATGTTATCTTTGTGTATGTTCATTTGGAATAATCACTCTGTCCCTCTTTGACTGTTGATGTCAGAGTTTTGAGAAGAGAACCTTTCAGGACCCTTTAAAGAAACGTACAGCTAGAGCTCTGATGACACTGCTAGCCTGCAGTCCCACAGCTCAAAATTATGCAGCCAAAGGTAATTCTTCAAATCTCATACTAGAGTTAGACTGTCACCTGCCATCTGTTCTTGGCACGTGTAGTGATTTCTTTTTGTTAACCTACATTTTGAAACCCCATCCCTTTATGTATCTGTTTCGGAAAATGCCTAAATGAAAATAATGTTAAGTAGACAAAACAATTTCTGTATCATTTCTACCTAGTGTGAACCTCTGACTGTCTTGTGTTTTAGCTGGGTTAATTGACAGCTGTGTGGAGCAAATGAAGCAAACTCAGTCCCAGCTCCAACTGGAGTCAGTCCGACCCGGCAAGGCTTCTCACCGCAAGAAGGTGAGCACAGGCTGGCTGGAAATTTCCGATCTCAGCATTTCTCTGCTGCCTGTTTTTTTCCCCTTTGGATAGAATAACAAACTGAATTCAACATGAATGAGTTTTTGGGTAAATATTATGAATATGTACTGTAGTTCTCAGCAGAAACTGCGCTTGCTCTTCTTGTCAAGTTTTTAATGTGAGCTGTAAAGTCTGTTTTTAACTTGGGACAATTAAACATATTGGTCTTTGTTTTGTTTTTCCATATTATCAGGAAGAGGGCTATTTAAAGGAAGTCAAGCTGACTGTGGAGATCCTGCGGAGTGCTCTTTACTGCAACGATGAATGCAAAGTGAGCCTCTGTGCCTGCCTTTTAATTCCCCACTGCTAATTGGTTTTTAATGGAACCTCAGAGTACCAGTGCTGTGCCTGTAAATGAGATTCGTCTGAATGTGCATGGCCCTGCTAACATCTCAGCAAGTTTAGCTTCTTAAACCCTGTAATGGCATTACTTATGGAGCATATTAGCTGGTTTTCATTTTCTAAGTGGCCTTTCAGTCACTGGTGGTTACCTCGGACTAAAAAGCCAGGAAGGCTCTACTGCAGTGTTTACCCTGCCATTATTCCCCTCCCCATATGTTTTCCTGCACACTTAAGAAAATACTGAGGCATTTTATGTTGATTACTGCCGTCTGTGTTGGTGCTGTTGTATAAATCAGGTCATCTCTAATGTATGTTATTACCTAGTATTCATGTGCAATCCTGTACAAGTCTGTATGTGTGTCTTTTCCTATGCAAGTGCATGTTGTGAGGGTGTGTGTGCTCGTATAATCTATTTGTATTTGTGTGTGTAGGTGGTGGCCACAGATGCTCGCCTGACACTGGCACTCTATGCTCTTTGGCCTTGGCTCCTACTGGACAACCCCACCATGGAGGCGGTGCTGGAGCTTCTGTGTGTCTATACGGCCAACTGCACAACAGGTCTGTAAGAGTGTGTCTGTTTTGTCCGTCTGTATGTTTATGTGTTTGTGCAGGCATTGTGCCTGGTCCGTGCCTGCCCATCGCCTGTCTGTGGTTACCAATCCGACTGAGTCACACACACTTCGCACTAAGAGTCCCATTGTCCTCTCCAGTGACCACTGAACAACATTGTGTCTCACTGTATAAGACCAACGCCTGCTTGCCTGCCAGTCACAATGGGCACAGTGTCAGGATCCAGAGATCTGGCTGCCTTGCTATATGTACGGCAACCAGTTTCAGACCAGTGAGAGTTGATGTGGGGAAGAACAGAGCATCTCTGTGCTGCCTGAGATATTGGCATTCCATCATGCAAATGTAAAAACCGTGTATGTAGAAATCAGAGCTCCAAAAGACTTATAAAAAAAACTTTTTGAGTAGAGGAAGGGCAAGATTTATAGGGGGGAAACAGTAGGGAAATCCACTTTGATAAACAGCTAGTGGTCCCTTTGATCTGTTTGTGTGCGTGCATGCATATGTGACTGGCATAGTTGTGCAATAGAAATCGGTTTCATCAGTGTGGAAAAGGAAGTTTTATGTGCAACACTTATGAACGTATCTGAGTGTGTGTGTGCATGTGTATCTCTATTTGATTGGCACCGGTTCCTCGGTGGGTGCATGTGCACACTCTGATCTAAACTCACTAGCTTTAGACCCCCCATAAGCTCAAGCTGTGAAGCACCAGAAATCAGTGAAGTCAGGCACAGTATTTCCCTAAAGGTTAACTGAACAGCAGGTTGTGTTCAGGCTGCATGCAGCCAGGCTTAGTATTACACCATACACCCTCAGGCTACCATTCAGTCTCATGAGACTGTTACATTTCTACTGAATCTTTCATCTCCAGTCTACCTCCTTCATCCAAAGCTTTGTTAGTACTGCTAGTTCAAGTCAGATTGTTGTTTTCATCTGTGCCACACATATTTTCCACAGATATTTTTGTAGCAGCCCCAAACCTTGTTCCCACAGACACACAGTAAAACAAATGAAAATACACTGTGATTTTCTTCACTGATCTGTCCTATATATTGCAGGGTTGCAAAAATAATTAATCAGATTTGAGGCAGCAGTTGGAATGCTTTAGTCATATCAGAGAAACAGATTCATTATAAAACAGACCTCCCTTGTCAATTTCATGATACACCAGGTGTCTTGACAGGTATTGAGATCACCTCAGGCAAACATTAGCATACGCTTGTTGCTGTATGTTACCATTCTAGGATTAGCATAACCAACAAGCTGTCATGTTCTCTAACAAGCAACATCAGTCAGACACTACGTCTTGTCATTGCTCTCTGACTTCAGCTTGTTAATTTCTGCAGGGTTTCCCCCAGAAAACTTGCTAAGCCTGGTGGTAGAGGGGGGACCGGGGG
>OMNN01024754.1:0-31163 GCA_900302755.1 Chromis chromis
CTCTGCATGGGTATTAGAGCCAATGAAAGCCTGGATCAATAAAACAATAAAACACAGGGGTTGACACAGAACCAGCTCTTACTCCATTTATCTCTCAGCCTTCCTTCTTTTCCTTTGGCATTTCATCTCTCTCCAATCATTTGACATATCTAACGCCTGCCGTGTATTGCAGCATCTCCTCCCTTTCAGCTCGCCACCAGTCATTCTTTCATCTTTTGTTTAGTGTCTCATCAGCCACAGCAAGAGCTGAATTGAGTCAAGTACCAAATAGAAATGATAGAAGTACTTTTTTTTTTTCAGAATGAAACAACATAGATTGTGAAGGTATAGAACCCCTGAGGGGACATGGGTGGAAAAAAATAAAAACGCTGATGAAGATTGCGAGATCTCGCAAACATTTTGCGAGATAATGAAAACGTTTTGCGTTATCTCGCAAATGCTATGCGAGATCTCGCAATCTTCACCATTGTTTTTATTTTTTTCCGCCCATGTCCCTTCCGGGGTTCCGTATGAAGAAGCTTTTTATATAGTTTATAATAGTAACATTTATTTATATTTAATATCTATAGGTGGTGTTTTAATTATAGGGAAGCCAAGCTGGGCTCCACAGAAGACACTAAATTTCAAGTCTGGGGGTCTCAAAAAATAATAACCATTAACATTTCTAATGCTGCATTGACGGATACAATAAATCCACCAAGTCTAATCATTTTGTGTCTTTAACTGGATTTTATTTCTTTGTGCATATTATGGTCGATCAGGTTTATAATTATTTAATGTGCTGCTTTCTGCACAAATGAGTGATAATTGTTGGCATATTTGGTGTCAAATGTGAGGTTTTAAACTGAAGCCCTCCATCTTCCAGCATCTTCACTTCATTCACCGTATCATTGTTTCTGTTGCACATTAACGCTAAGTATTCCCTCTGTCGATCAGCACGACAACTTTATGATGCAGGTTTCTATTTTATGTCGGTCATAAAAACAAGATTTCAGAACAGACTTGATGTACATTCCCATAGCAATTTTTCCCATGACAAATTAGTTATAAAACTACACTATAATGAAGATAATAACAGGCCTAAATCTCTCACGAAGTGGTGAGCTTTTAATTTTTCCATATAGTATTTGGCTATTAAGGTGGTAATAGCTTAATAGAGCTCTTCTCTCTGCCCTTGTAAAGCGCTACAGGGTTCTGACAGACAAATCAAAAGTTGGAGATCTGTTCTGACTCTGAAATAAGTTTACTTTCTGTACGTAATAAAATGAACAACCTATGGATCACAGACACATGGGAGAATTTTGAAATTGTCCCATATCTGTCTGCTGAGTAAATATCTTGTCTTGTTGTCTTTGAACCTGTTTTTAAAAATGAACATCTACAACTCTACCAAATCCGATGCGACAGAAATTAAGCAACAATTATACTTCATCCATATTAGCCTTTTTAGTAAAATAACAGCAGGTTGCACTTTAATTGCAGATACAGTCAAGCCCGAAATTATTCATACCCCTGGTAAATTTGCCATGCCACTTTTTTGTTCAAATGTAAATAAAAGCTGAGAAATATTTTTTCCACAATGATGCCTCTTCATCGTCTTATTATCTTCTGGGAGACGCCTGTGTCATTTCCAATCAAGAAAAAACTTGCTGGTTGAATAAAAGTAATATTAAGTAAAAATTTATCAGGGGTATGAATAATTTCAGGTTTGACTGTAAGTCCTGGTCCCAGTACAGTGACCTCCAGGGTGGAAAGGTTGGAGTTAACTACACTGTTTTACTGACAAAACACAAATTTAAAATTAGTACAAAACATCCAGAATCCTGATTTGTCGAACCAACTGTCCAAAAACATATACAGTATATAATGTCAGTTTTTTCAACTGCTCCATGACTGAAATGACTAATCGACTGCCAAAGTAAATCTTGATTAATTTTCCACTCACTGATTAATTTATTACTCAGTTGCTAAAGGCCGGACGGCCAGCAGCCTCCACCTAACTGTATCTTTAAATCACTTTCTTCATCATTTGATCCCCTGAGACTGACAGACAGGCAGAAAAGTCGATTCGTCAGCAGTTCATCAGAGCAGACTTTATGTAAAACCTTAGGCTGCAGAAACTCATGAATACTACCACCAAGGTAGACAGGGAGGAAAAAGTCAGAGAAATAGGCGACACGATTAAGAAGCAGCATATTCTCATAAGAAACACAGAGGCGCTCTACCTTGAAATTACAGATTTTATTAACTCGGTCTCTGCAGCTCAATAAAGGAACCGTTCATCTTGTCTCCATCTTGTTTTTGTCTCTCTCTCTCTCTCCATCTCACACACCAGTTAACTCTATCACACATTATCACTCAGTGTCCTTACTCATTACTTCTTGGAGGATGACACCATTCATCCACTTTGGTTGGTAATTGAAAAAAAAGGAGCAGAAACACCACTCCATGCACACACTTCTTCGTCTTTTAACCTCTGGAAAAGTTTCTTTCAAAGAGGCAAACCTGAATACGAGATCACAGAAAGCCACATTCAGACTAGACCTATTTCTACAGAGAATGTAGGAGATTCTAGTCCTGCCTAAAGCACAAATGCGGGTAATTTCACACCCCCAGCTCGGACATACTTGCAGTCGCAATGACCTACTGTTTTTACATGAAATCACTGGAGCTTCTGTAATTTAAACTCCATCTGTAGTCATGTCTCTGTATTTCAAAGTGGATCTTTGAGTTTCATTTTTCAAAAAGAGCTTCTTTTCCTTCATCTGTATTTATTAGTTCAGAGCGTATTTTAAATTGCACATGAAATGACAGAAGTCAAAATTAACTGTGCTACTCTCCAAACATGTTAACACCAGTATACAGGCCCGTAAGTGAAGTAATATGACGACCAAACAGTTGAAAACCTTCAGAAGAGTGAAACCCTGTATAAGTTCATCAAATAAAGTGCTGTAATGTCAGCTGCAGGTAGGTACTGCTATTCCCTTTTGTACGACAGTCAGAGGAGAGGGTCAAATTCAGTGGAAAGACTCGGAAATTGATGAGGAAATAGAACTTGTGGGGTTGTTGTTACTTCACTTTGCAGTTGGATCAACCTCATGACACCAACGAAGCAGCTACTTGCTGTGTATTATAGACCTGCAGTGGACGACCTAATCAAATTGTACTTTGCAATCAGATTTGGCAATAAGGAAATACTCATGATTTTATCCCAGAATCACCACGTTATCATGAGCATCTGGACCTTGAACAGACATTGCCATGCTGTTCTCTTTTGGTCCATGTCTGTAAGAGATCATATACTGTATGTTTCTCAAGGTTAAAGTCAGTAGCAGCTAGTGATAGCCATTTTTGAGCGAACACCAGACTGAATGTAACCGTAAACAGCTATTTGACAAGTGATATGATCATGTTTTATCAGCAGGTTGAGCTGCAGCACCAGCGCATTCAGTACTGTTAAAGCCACATGGTTCCACCAATCAGTTTGATGTGGGTACAACTGACAAATGTTTGAATTAGCTCTGCTGGGTTTCTGCCTGAGCCATAGTCCTGTGGTGTTTACTCTACATTTCTTTGTGCAAACACATTAAATTTCAACTGGTGCAGCCTCCTTCATTTCTATGGATCATTAATATGAGCAACGCTCATTCACAGTTTGGCTCCTGGTGTTTTACAGGAAAAACCCAAAGACAAGTTCATTTAAAAATCTTAAATTCAACAAAGTTCACGCTCTGCTCTATAAAATATATAAAGTTGAACGTCACAAGAAAAGAGGCAGAGCTGATCTTACCGGACAGTGAAGTCATATGAGCAGGACGCCAACACTGCCTTACTGAACGGAGAGAACTGCAGGAAGAAGAAGAAAAACAATTCAAATCAGGAAAATGCTTAACTGATTTCTTGACAGTTTCCAAATTTCCAGTCATTGGTGTAGCAAAATAAACATCAAAGAGGAATGGAGAATATCAAATTCATCTTTTATGTTTGTTGAACATTAACCTTAATCTGAACCTGTCAGTCACAAGCAAATCTGCTTTCTCTGTCAGTTCAGTACATGATTATCAGATGTAAAAACTAAACCTTCAGGGCCAGCGTTTAGCTCACTGAGTTAAGGCAATACCACATGGGCTCAGGCCCTTAGCAGTGGTCATGAGTTTGAGTCTGGCTCAAGACCATTTGCTGCATGTTACTCTCCTCTGTCTACCCCTGGTTTCACTCTGTCTCTGTCAATAAAAAGGAAAAATCTCTCCCCCAAAAAATATAAATTAAAAAAAAAACTGAACCTTCTTCTAGGCTTAAGTGTTTTGATTTGGGACTTTTTGTACTTTTGCAGTTTGTTGGTTTAATTGTGTAAGTGTGTGTCTTTGTTTACATGTTGTTATCTTTGGTACTGTCTCTTCTGAGTGTGAATTGATTATGCTATAATGTTATTGATGATGCTATACATACAATGAGGTCTAAAAGTCTGGGACCACTAGTAAAGACACTTTTTTTTGGCATTTCTTACTTACTATTTCTTACTTTATTACATTTTTTCATTACAAATGATAATATCAATTTAATAATTTGCTTCCTCTTGCTTTAGCAACAACAGATCTCATTTGACGTCAATGAGATTAAGTAGATAATATCAGTTAAATATGCTAAAATTATATCATATAATTATACAAATTTTAAAATGTCTGTCTCTATTATCTAAGAATAATTAACAATGTATGGATTAATAAAAGGAAAGTAAATAAAACAGTAGAGATAAATATGTAGTAGAACTGAGAGGACACAGCTGCACCACCGAGTGAGAAGTCGTCCTGTACAAAGCAGACCTCCAGCTCTGTTTATAGTTTGTTCTGTCGAACAGAAAAACTACATTTCGTTTTAGATCCTCAGGGACCTGCTGAATAAAACATTTTCATCTGTCTGAGCTTTTTTGATGTCATACTAAAGTCCCCTGTTGAGCTGGAGCTTGTCCCTCATCTTCTAAAAAAGGCGTGAATGCTTACAAAAACGTGACTTTTTCCCATCAAAGTAAAAAATGGCTTCAGGCAGGATGAGCAGAGTTTCCAGCTTTTTTCTGCTCAGCAGTTACACAACTGTGCAGAGACAGAGAGCCTGAAAAGAGTCCACAGAGAGTCATTTCACCGACTGTCGGCTAAGCACTCTCAAATTAATTTATTCGCTCATTTGTTCCCCCTCTCTGCCTCTGACAGTTTCACCTTTCTTATCAGGAGTCTCTTCCTCGTTTAGCACCTTTCTCTGTACTGCTGCCTTTTTGTCTTTCCCTCATTTCAATTCATAGCTGCTTTATTGGCAAAGTCATTTGTTGCAAAAGCAAAAACAACAAATATAACGACTCAGCAGATGTGAATAGTCAGCACAAACTTATCAAGACGCATAGCTGCATTTTATGATAAACACTGGGACAGTAGCTTCGACACAGATTTTATTTTCTGTGTTTTTTCTCTAATGTGTGAAGCTTGCCTTTTTTTGTATCCGTTTCTGGCCTTAAAACCTTTAATTGTGTTTTTTGATTATATAAACAAAAGAAAACTGAACAGAAAAAGAGAATTCTGTCTAGTTTGCTCTGCAGAATGATATTATCTTGATCACAAAACTGGATTTTTGAATCTAATAGTGTTTTTTAAACAGCTCATATTCTGCTTTTTAGGTTTTTCTCTCCTTGAGTGCATTTTATAGCAGATTTTTGTGCATGAAAAAGGTCTGCAGAGTTACAATTCCCAAAGTTCATGCCGAAAGGAGTTATTTTCACCCACAGAAAACTCTGCTTCTCACCTGCCTCAAATGCCTAGTTTTAAGTCCAGACTTTTCCTTAGTTACTTATCTACGTCACTATGTAACACATTTACATAATTCCTCCCTAGCAGCTACTTTGGCACAACCTCAAATGAAGAATAAAGAGCTTCCTCGCAGTCCACCATTATTTTCTAAATGGAAACACTTCTGCTAAAAGCTGCATCCCTATATCCCTATCTACCCTATTTAACCCATTACCTTGCTTTCATCAGAGCAGATGATCAATCAGAGGAGTTTGGGCTTTTCAGCAATGCACAGTATGAGAAAAATAATGTTTTTAACCATTAAGGCATGTAAACATATTCTTGAAGGCTCCATAAATAAAATGATAAACCTGTAAGCAGCCATTAGAAGATGGTCAACTGTGAATATAAAGGGAGACACATAGTCAGCAACGACCGTGACATTCAGACCATCATCTACAAAACCATTCCAAAAACCTTTACACCAGCAGCAGCCTGGACTGTTGACATCCGGAAGGTTGTCTCCATGGATTCATGGTGCTGGTGAAACCATCTGCTGCCTCAGCAGAAATGGAGGTTCATCAGCCCAGGCTACTTTTTCTATCTTCAACTATCCAGAGCCTGTGTTCACTGCAGCCTCACATTTCTGTTGGCTGACAGGAGTGGAACCAGCTCCAACCAGTCTAACCTCTCTCATTAACGAGGAGTTTCCTCACTGGACAGTTCAGTTTTTCACCATTCTGAGTAAGTAAGAGAATTTTGCGGTGGAAATCCAGAAGATCAGCAGCTTCAGAAATACTGAAACCAACAACCATGTCACATTCAAAGAGACTAGATGTGAACGTTAACTGAATCTTCTGATCTGAATCAGAAGGGGTTTATGCTGCACTTCTGCCACATAGTTGGCCCAATGATAACTGCGTGAAAAAGCACCTAAACAGTGCTCAGTTAGTGCATATAACTAATCATTTATCTGTCATTGCAGATAAGTAAATATTTACTGGAACTAACTGCGAACACCATAATCAATAAATGCATTCACTAAAACCTTTCATGTTCGAAGTTAGGGACTCACAGGAGACAGATTCACAAGATACTCTGCTGTCAAGCTACTACAAATACAGTGAATCCTACATTTCCCATAATGCAACTGCACAATGTTGCTTGTTCTCCTAAAAGCCTTTCACACACCACACCTACAGTTTGTAACACTGTATTGCTGTAAATGTAAAGTCTACCAGCCAAATCTAGGATAACCCAGGTGACATAAGGACAATATTAGATGCTAGGTAGAACAAGAGTATACAAAAACAGTATTCTTCACATCTATTAAACTTAGATTTGCCTTTGATTTTATACCCTGACCACTTCTTTTCACAGTTTTGTTTATCATTCTTGTTGGCTAAGAAGGTTTACACCATCAGATTTAAAACTGACATAAGTAACATTATTCATCATGAGTCTAATAATCTATAAATCCATTTTATTCAAATGATCTAAACCATATTGGTGCCAATATTCTAATTTGAAGGTCGTTGATAATAATCATTCGCTATATTAACTACAGCAAATACAGCTGCAGGTCAAAGTTGTTTGGATGACAGTTTGATAACCTATAATGTGAGATCCAAGTTACCCAGCCATGCTCATTTAGAAAAGGTGAAGGAAATAGTATACAATAAAGGTGTAAGAAAAACAAACATGTAAATACAGATAAAGATCAGCTTTACTTGGTCAGCCGTCCAAAGTACGGCTGACCAAAGTAGCAGCCGTACTTTGGTCTGCTATATTTCTTTGATATATAACACTGATAATTCAAGATTTTTAATATCCACAAACACTTTTACCCAGTTTACTTTAAAAATGAAAGGGGCTGTGTCTTTCAAATTAATCTGACAGCTGGACAGAGAGTTTCGGCCCGTCTGTGCTTATCAGTTTATTTTTATCTCTTTTCTCCTGGGCTGCTGGTCACCTCATTTCTGCTTGTTGCAGTTAATCAATGTGAGCCGACAGATTTGCAAACGCAGTTTTGGAGTGAGTCCTTTCGATCGATTGGTGACACCTGTCCTGAAAAACTGCGTCTGAGCTGCTGGATAGTTTAGTTTCTGTTTGCAGCTGTACTATACAAGTGTGTGTTTGTGTGTGGTTGTGTTATCATGTTGTGGGCACCATTTTATTTGGAGAACACCTCTCTATAGGTCACAAGTCTCCATAACGTAACTCATTAAATTTTAGGTTGAGGGTTAGGTTAGCATAGTAGTAATTATGGTAATAATTCAGTCTCAAGGAAATGTAATGTCCTGTGAATGTGTGTGTGTCTTTGTGTGTGAAATCTGTGTGTACTCATGACGTCTGTGTGTGTGTGTGTGTGAAGTGACGTGTGTGGTGACTAATCTGAGTAACGGGGTTGTGTTTAGGGACTCCTCTGCAGCTGTCTGTTGTCGACGTGTGTGTGCGTGTTCTTATTAGGTCCATTTAAGTGGGTGTTTTGATGCTGTCAGGCCTCACACTGCACCTCTGCCAACACACACACACACACACACACACACACACACACACACACACACACACACACATTTGCTCTCAGTGCTGAGAACACAGACTTTTGACAGAGCGTGTGGTAGGGAACAGAAACCAGGCTGCGTGTACATGTTTGTCTATCTTTCTGGGGACCAATTAGAATTTTAGACATTGTGAGGACATTTCTGGACTTTCTGTCCGGTCCACACTTGGGTCAAACTTACAAAGGGCAGTTTAAAGGTACAGACTTGGTTCCAGGGTTCAGGTTAAAATCAGGTTTATGTTTAGTTGAGAGGCAAAAGAAGGTGTTCTGTCACTGCGGGTCCCCACAAAGACAGATGTGAAGATGTGTGTGTGTACCTTGACTCTGCGGATGGCGTAGGTGTGTCCAAGCATTTTATTGACAGGTTGTCGGACGTTCCTCAGGTCCCACACACACACAGTGCGGTCTACGGAGCCCGTGGCCACAATATTCTGCAAAAAGACAACAATTCACCACTACTCACTCATAGTTATGGAAGTAAATCTGGTTATATGGTCATGACTACTTACAAAAATTTTAATTTTTAAAAAAACGTGCTGAAACTCATTTCAGCACAAATACACTTCTTTTAATGCATAAATAAGGCATTAGACAGAGCTTGTGAAATGTATATTTATTCAGAAAAACACTTGTCAAGTGCATTTTTTTTCAAGTTTTATTTTTGGCCTTTTCATGCCTTTATTAGAGAGGACAGGACAGTGGACAGAGTCAGAAATGGGAGAGAGTGGGGAAGGACATGCGGTAAATGGCCGAGGTTGGACTCGAACCCGGCACAGACGCTACGCCTCTGCACGTGGGTCACGCGACATAACCGCTAGGCTATCGGGGCAAACGTCAATTGCATTTTAAACTGCATTCCACTAAATGCATTTCAATGAACACAGGAGCTGTTTAAAATGTATTTTTAGAGGCCGACCAACACTGCATTTTTGGGACCGATCCCGATTTTTGGGGAGTTAAAAAAAACAAAAAAAAAACGTTTTTTTTTAACATATATAAACATCCAGTAAGTTCAAGTTATATTGACGGGGGGAAAAGATGGGTTTATTAATATTTCAGCAATTTATTTCACAAATTAGCTAAATTACTGTGAAGACACGATTTGTCTCCACACCACAATGTGCTCTGCTGCATGTGCTGCAGACAGTGCATGATTCAACTATTTGTAAATGAGTCCAAGCATCTTTTTCTACTTCATGTTCTTTTAAAAAAATAAAACGTATTCTATATATACATATGTACATATACGCGTATGTTGTCTAATATGCACACATACTGATATATCTGTGATAGGCCAATATCACCCAATAATATCAGCCAACTGATATATCGGTCAGGTTGTAATTTTTAAAACTCAAATAAAGTTGGAAAACTAAACGAATGAGGTTGAATAAATGTTGTAAACTAGATTGAATCTGGTGGACTGCAACTTAAATTAAAATACAGTAGGACAATTGAATTTAAACGGTATTCTTACTGAAATGTATTTATAAGCTGACTTAAACTGCCTAAACAAACTTTAATCTGAAATCAAGTCAGTTATGCGCTCCTTCTATGGATTTATGAACAGCTTCTGGTCCCAATATAACTTGATTTGTCGAGGATGAAAACACAATAAAGACCGCTGAAGTTTGGCAGGTACCTGGTCATATTTGCACCAATCACAGCTGAGGATGTCAGCCTTGTGTGCTGGGACGGCCAATCGGCACGCTGCGCTCTTCACATCCCAAACTCTGAGCGTCCCGTCACCTGAGAGCAGAAACAGCAGAGGTTTAGCCAGCATGCCCAGCACAACCACATCTCATACTGGTATCCTATGAGCAGCTGCATTGCTCTGCTCACTAGCACTTTAACTGCAAAATGAGACTGAATTATATAGCATCAGCCTGCAGAGGTGTTCTTCCATTATTAGATTCTGTTCTGGTTGAGCACATTTTGGATAGGGTCCTTCTTGGATTTAAAAAATGAGAAAATAATTCAGCACTTCAAGAGCCTGACAGGAGATAGAGTGTGTGTGTGACTGATTGACAAGATATATTAATGTGGGTTTCACATATTACTGCATCTCATGTTTCACATATATGGGAAAACAGCCTTCAATGATGAGGAACATCTTCTCCTTGGATTAATGGGGTCTCAGGGAAACATTTCCCAACAGGAGGACTATAAAAATGTCCTATTCTCAAGATAGATGTCAGAAATGCAAGGTGGTGGGTGACGCGGGTCACTTCATAGTCAAGGTTGTCTTATATACAAGCAACTGCGGTATTTAATATTTGGTCAATCTTGGTCCCAAACTTAATATGCACCTGAC
Source organism: Chromis chromis (assembly GCA_900302755.1). NCBI lineage: Eukaryota > Metazoa > Chordata > Actinopteri > Pomacentridae > Chromis > Chromis chromis. The sequence goes on from OMNN01024754.1 coordinate 10,652, forward strand.
TTCCACAACTTAAGTGTTGCTGCTGACGTGCCAACTGAGCAGCTATGAAGTGAAATGAACTGCTGGAGACAGACATGAAGAGGCAGACAGGCAGAAGAAGATGGGGAGAGAGAAAATATAGATATATATATATAAGTGGAGGCAGGTGGAGAAAGAAAAGAAAGAAACAGAGGTTAATTGAGGGGACCACAGCTGCCGGTGTTTTGAGCTCCTTTAGACGTCAAGTTTTGTTTCAGTGTGATCGTGTCAGTAGAACATAGTCTCTTGTGAACCATGGTTCTCATTTCAGGGACTGCTTTATTATGTCATCAAACCAACAGTGTGTGTGTATCTATCTTTGTGAGGACCAGATTAAGAACTTGAGGCCATTTGTGGAACATGAGGACATTTTGGCTGTCCTCACTGTCAAAGTGACGTTACTGAATTCCGGGTTCAGGTTAGGAATTTGGCGGCATGCACTGGAAATGTATTATGTTAGTCCTCACAAAGATAGAGGTAGAGATGTGTGTGTTTTTGGGCAGAGGTTGAGGGTCTGCCAACACACTGCGACAATCATCAAGCAGAACCTTTACACTCCTCCCTCTTCCTCCTCCTCTTCGGTCATTTCACAGCCAGCAGGTTCTCAGAGGTATATTCAAACTCTGCAGTTTCTGCAGTGAAGGCCTCACTATGCTTTAAACTGAAGGTGCAAAACCTGCCAGCAAACAGCCCATTTTCATCCACCTGTTTTCATGCAAATTTTCAAGTTATGTAAATAAGTGTGCAAATAAACAGAGTTGAAACCAAGCGGCAACTACCACAGCTTGAGGCTGAAGTCGATTTATGTCAAAGTACACCACCAACTGTGCCGAAAAATAAAAAAAATGCTGTTCTCCAACAGACTCCCATTCAAAAGTTATTTTCATCGATTCATTTTTTTAAAAGTTGTTTAAAAGACTAAACTATTAATTTTCTCCCAACTGTGTTTGTGGTTCAGGAGTTACACTAAGAAGACCCTCACAGGATGTGGTCATGCAGTATTTTGGTATGTTTAGTGTATCTAAAGTAGGGCTGGGTGATACAGCTGAAAAGTGTTTATCAATAAAATGTTTTATTCAATTACTATTGATTGTTATCAATGATTTTTTAAAGAACATTTTTTAAGAAAGACCAGGAGAAAAAAGGTAGTTCACAGCGGGTGACCAGGGCAAATCCGTTGGTGGTGAAGTTAAGGTTCTAGCCAGTGGGTAGCCTGGACCAGGTGGATGTGGATCCTGCAACCGTCTACCAACATCAAGTCCATACCGGGATTGCACCACTTAGTTAAAGGTAGTAATGGACAAGGGTTCGTTAATGTTTTTACACTGCAAAGCTCGTCTTCAAAACAGAACCACCAGTTGATGTCGGCAACAGCCTCTACCAGACGAATTAGTTCATGCATCAAACCTTTCACTTTCGTTATGGGCTCTCATGGTCGTTTGCATTTGATGCATTTAAGTGAAACATTTTCTTATTGCTATTGTTATGAACACTATCGCCGAGGCCTAGTATAAAACAGCTCACCTGTATTTCCAGGAAGCTTGTGTGGCTTTGGTCAGAGGCAGCAAAGCGTGTTTCCTCACACTCCTTATTTAGAAGGTCTAGGCTCCAAATGAAGTAGAAATCACTGATAATACACTGTAACTCTAGGCTCCAAAGCAAGCAAACCAGTGGGTGACCTCACACCTAGCTACAGCCAATTTTTGTATTTATCTTTGTATCATCTATCTTAAAGTGGCAGAAACATCAAAAACTCAAAAAATGTAAAAGTGAAATATCACAATGAGCCAAGGGGAAAAAGTTGATGTATTCATAAAAATAAAATGCTACATTTTGACACCGATTTGGTGAATAAATGATGACAAATGTGACACGTGTGACTTTAAATGTCCACTGAAGCTTCCAGACAAAAACATGACTAAAACCCAAGAATTTCTGGTCTAAATAAGGAAATATTGGAACAAGATTCAGATTCTAGTATGTGACAGTGTTTTTATACCATTAACTATATATTAAGAAGTCCCGCTCTGTTGTTGGCCTTGAACTGGACTCTCTGGAGACGGTGGCTGAGAGGAGGATGAAGGACAAAATCATATCCATCCTGGATAACTCCTCTCACCCTCTTCATGATGAGCTGTGGCAGATGAGCAGCTCCTTCAGCCAACGCCTCATATTTTTTTACATATATTGTATAGACGTATATAGCTGATTATTGTACCTATTGCACTATATTACATTGCACTATATTATATTTAACTGCCAAACTGCTGTCTTCATAACTTGCTGCCTCAGAACACGTCACTTTAAACCATCACTGGTCACTTTAACCTGCCATTCACTGTATTCCTTTGTCCTGTTGTGTTCACCCCATTATGTATAGTCCTATGTATATATCTGTTTCAATTATTTTTTCAACTGTATCTATGTTACTTTTTTTATTTGGTTCTGACTGTTTTTGATTCTGTATTGCTGCTGCTATAACGCCCGAATTTCCCCACTGGGGATCAATAAAGTTATATCCCTATCCGATGCACAGTCCTAGTATTTAGTCTACAGACTGATCTATTACAAATACCTCTCTTGAAATACCAGCGAAGAGCACCACAAAATATAACCCAACATAAAGACTCAACAATTCGGTTACACATTTTCAACACAGTATTACAAACTTAATTTTGGCTTTTGTGATGAGACTAATATAAATACTGCACCAATCATGCTTATCTTCTTAATTAAGAGAATGTTTATCTCTGTGCTGCATTTTGGTTTTACCCAGATGTACCAGCATAGACCAGCAACTGGATCGTGTTGCTTTCCTCAGGGAGCAGACGTTAAGTGAAAACATTTGGTTTTGGCACAGCTCGAGGATTTATTGGAACTTTTTAAATGATGTTTGTGTGACCCAAAGAACAAGGAATGGGGATAAAAGTTGGGACCACCATCTGGGAGCTACAAACAAAATAAATTTGCTTAATAGGATTATGCAACTGTCTCTTCAGAAACAACGCCACCTAAAGTCCCTCGGAGGAGAATGGGAGAGTTAGACTGGCCAGAAAATTTCTGAATCTGAACTTGTTGTCCACAGAATTTGAATAATGAGCTCCTGACTGCGGGAAGAGATTAAAGAGTACAGCCAGGGAGCTTCTTCCTGGCTTCACCTCATGTTTGCTGACCAGCAGATTAATCCTCTCCTCTCGTCAACATGCTTCCTCTCCTCCCGCTCGCTATTTCCTCCTCATCCTCTTCGCTCCCTGCACTTCCTTTTAATCCCAACGATGGATGAAAACCTCCCTCACAGCATCAGTCTCTTCCAGACCACATCCTCCCGCTCTTTATTGATTCCTTTAGAACTGTTTTAACCCTTCACGCTCTTCTTCCCTCACTGTCAACCCTCCTCTTCCTTTCTGGTCCTCTTCTCCTCATTCAGACACTCTCAGCCATGTGTGGAAACTCCTCTAGCATCGCGAACTAGGAAACATGCCAGCTAGACTGTGTGTTTGATAGCGTATGAGCTGATGTGTGTGTCGCCGTTTACAGCAGCAAAACAGTTTAACGTTGATTTTTTGCAGCAACAGCAGCAAACAGCATCTGGCTGTGCATGTAAATGTACAAGTACGAGTGTGTGTGTGTGTGTGTGCGCGTGTGTTTGTGTGTGTTTGTGTGTGTGTGTGTGTGTGTGTTTGCTCTGCAGTGCATTAGCTCCTGACTTCTGTAAAAGGGTCTCGCTCTATTACACCTGCTGTATCTCTGCTGTATCAGCAGGTTCAGCAAACACACACACAACTCTCTCCCACATGCCGCCACTTTCAAGCTCCCTTACCGATAAGTTACAACTTTTACATTGCGCTGTCGTTCAACACAGACAAACCTGATGCAAGAGAAAGAATCCTGACAGATATTAAGAGGGAAACATTCCAGTTTTTTTTTTTTTTTATTTAAATGGGATGAATTAATCTCAGCAAAGATGGGATAGCTACACAAAATGCTACACAACATCACCAGTGCAAACACAAGTGCAAAAACATTATCAGATGTATCATTTTGGGGAAGAAGCTCTGGTCAATACAGCATTATAAGTATCTGGTAAGTTCATTTTGTGATAAAAGTTATGTATTTTAATAATATTTTTACTTTTGTTCATGTATATGTTTTCTACATGAAACCCTGTGTTTCTCTTGGAACCAGTGCTGGGCAAGTTAGTGTAACTAATTGATTACATACATTTTTACGTTGCATCTCCATCAGGTGCATTTAAATGACTCGGCATAATAATTACCAGCCATTGTCCTAATCTGGCTCAAAGAACAAAACAAGGTCCACGCAAGACATTTACTTGAATCAAACTAAATTTACCACGAAACAACAATTCAGTGTGAAAGTCAGCAATGTCAGCAACAAAAGCAGAGAATGGATGTGTGTCATGTGGGCTGTGAAACTGTTGAAGGTGCATAAAGAAGATTGATGCCAATTGGATGGCAGAGAGCGACACAGTGAGCACATGAGCCAGCATTTACAACCTGGAAGGTCCAGGTGAATTGAATCAGCTGGCGACCCTCCCGTGTTGGCTGAGAGTCCACTGAGGTAAGCAGGGATGCCGTCCAACACAGTGGCAGTGTTTGGATGGTCCACTAGTTCACTCACCTACTCTTCAGTGTTTGCTATATAGAGGGATCTCTATGGGATCAGGGAAGACAGCTGTTGATACATTGCAGACATTACTTGGATGTAAACTTGCTGCATAGTTATGTGCCTGATTTTCCTAATTATCTATCTGCACCACATTTGAGTTACTATTTTTTTTTAACAAGTACAAGTCATAATTGACAAATCTCTCCGCAACATTGAAATAAAACCTTGTAATACAAATCTGTGCATAGTTATCTCTGTTGATAGAAAAAGGAAAACTTGCACAGTTCTCATTTTCCATGAGTAATCCACAAGAAGACTGCCCGACAGAACATAATTTACTCCAATTTAAACAATTTTGAGTTTTTAGTTTTAGTTTTTTACTTTGTTTACCAGATAGAGGTTTTTTTTACATGCAGGATCCACATCTGCACAGCAAAATGAGCAAGAAATAGGAGCGAAACAAAAGGGTGAATAAAAAAAAAGGAAAGAAAAATAAACCATGATCATGATCAAGATTATGGCTTCCCACAATTAAATCAACATGAAGGACTGTGGTATTGACATTAAAATGTGCCACCCATAGAAAACACCCCATGGAGATAAAACTACTTGGTTTTAGTTTTGGTATATCTTGTTTTATTTTAAAATTTTCAAAGTAATTTTTGGTCATACACCTGTCTACATGTGAGGCCTTCAGGGAACATCAGTATATTTTAGTGTCTATTTTCAACAAATGAACCTATTTGGGTTGGTAAATTCATATTTTGCTTCTTTTTTATTATTATTCTGTTTTCTTTGTATATTTTGCCACTTGAAAGTCTTTTTAAAATATACAATATTGCTTTCCATTGTTTTGCAGATGACCTGCAGATCTATCTCCCTCTTAAATCAGGCAGCACTGAAGCACTGGCCTGTCTGCAGGATAGGCCAGTATATGGCTCTAATTTTTTTAAACCTCAATTAAAATAAAACAGAAATTGTTGTTTTTGGCCATCCCAACTCCCCTAGCTCCACTGACTTTTTCCTTGGCCCATTAGCGCCCTACACTAAGTCTGTGGTCAAAAACCTTGGAGTGCTCATAGACAGCTCCTTCAAGCTGGATAAGCAAGTCAATTCTGTGGTAAAAACTTTTTTCAGTTGCGTGTCCTCAGTAAAGTGAAAATGTATCTTCCTTGCAATGAGTTTGAGCGTGTTATACACATCTTTATTACATCACACCTGGATTATTGCAATTCTTTGTACTATGGACTAGACAAGTCATTTCTTGGTCGCCTGCAGCTTGTACAAAATTCGGCTGCTCGTCTGTTGACAGGTACCAGGCGCAGGGAACATATTACACCTGTTCTCTCATCACTGCACTGGCTCCCTGTCAGCTATAGAATTGATTTTAAAATGCTGCTCTTTGTTTTTAAATGTCTAAATGGCTTGGCTCCAGCCTACCTGTCTGAGCTGCTGTCCCCATATGTTCCTATGAGAGACATGAGGTCTACTAGTCAATTGCTTCTAAATGTTCCAACAACACGCCAGAAAACTCGAGGTGACAGGGCATTCTCTGTAGCTGCTCCTCAGTTATGCAACAATCTTCCATTAAATATTAGAACTGCTGCCTCTGTAAATCGTCATTGAAGACCCATCTTTTTGCACTGGCCTTCAATAATTAAGCTCTTTTAAAAAAAGAGTTGCACTTTTGTGTTTTTAGTTTTTAGTACATTTTATTACTGCTATTTTATTGCCTGTGAAGCACTTTAGGCAGCGTTGGCTGATGTAAATATGCTATACAAATAAATTTGACCTTGACCTTGACCTTCAAGACGATGCAAGGAATTCAGGTAAAGAAAACACTTATTTAAGATTTGCACATTAGCAGGAATGTAGCACAACATGGAAATTAACGCAGTACTAAACCAGATCTGAATACTATCCAAAGCAAAAGACTCTTTTGGATGCTAATCCATACAAGAAAGGTTTGGACTCAAAGAAAGTTTTCACAGTAAAAAGTTATTTTACATGTACATGTGTACAATGTACGTTTTTCCCAATGCCATGCAGCCCTATTGTAAAATAACGATCATGAACTTTATCCATCTACATGAGCTGGATGTGGACTGTAGCTGTAACTATTCTCTTGTGGCCTCTTAGTCTTCAAGTCTAACACTAAAACTGCCTGCTGCACCCCGATTCCAAATAAAAATATGTTCTGCTTTTTCCTTCTTTTAATAAATAAATTCGTCCTCAATCTTAACAGAAAATTTCATCTATGTCTCTTCAATTATTTTGAGTCCGTGTTCTGTTGCAGGTGGCCTTTAACCATTTACGAATGATGGCTTTTTCTTATTACTGCTGTAAATATTTTATTTTTTCTCATTTTCCTGTCAGTCCTTCTGGCAGATCACCCAGTGACAGTGGCAGTGACACAGATGCAAACGCAGCCCAAGAAATTTCTGTGTGATTTTTCAGATATTTTCACAAACTTCAATCAATCAATCTTTGGACTGACGCTGAAGTTATTTTACCATGAAATTCTTTTCCCATTTCTCCCTTTGCACTTCCTTGGAACAGTTTTGAAATTATTAATTTAGAACCAAGCGTATGCCTGTGCAGTCAGTTGTATTATTCCATTATACTGCATATTTGTTTCCCTTTTTCTGATTTCTTATAAGTATTGTCATAACTGTAACTATCTGTAAAAGTCAAATGTTATTTTTTGTGTTCTTTTCTATTATTCTACAGTAAACAGTGACATCTCTATTCATCCCCAAATTAAACCTACTGTAGAGTCATAAGATGCCCCTCAGAATATTAAACTGTAATCTATTACACATGTCACTGTCAAACACTAATAGTGAAAACAAAATGTTTTCCTTCTAACAGTAAAACACTGGTTCTTCCTGGCATGAGAAACAATCAATTCTGACAAGTACTCTGCACTTAAATGGTTCATGAACCATTAAATGCATACCTCAGAGTGTTATACTCCATGTAATTGTTTTATTTCATGTATTTTGGCACTCACCTTCCTGGTATTCCTCAGGAATTTGTTTTTTATAATGTTGCTAGTAGTCCAAAGAGTATTACTTTTTTTGGAGTGAAGCTGAATGCAAATTATGGCGAGCAAGGTTGTAATTTCTACTTTGATATAGGGATGGTGCACTCAAGCTTAGCGCAGAACAGAATTTTCTAATATTGTAGGATTTTGATGGCAACAGCCCTGCAGAGGAAAATGTACTTGAGGCTGCTGCTGATGAGGATTTTGTACCATGAAGTCATGAAGCACATCACATAAAAATCACAACTGCAGCATCAGAATGACACAGTCAACTCAGACACTAAGAGCTCTGAATGGAACAACAGTAAAGCTAGTCAGCATCTTAAAAGAACGACTGATGGGGAAACCTGCAAAAAAGCAGAGAAGCTGAGACTTCAAAAAAGCTGACAGAGGCTCTGAAAGTCTGTCATAATCAGGACCAGTACATTGAAAAAAAATCCCAAATAACGCAGGAGATGTTTCATCTGTCCATCAATAATTACACTTATGCTCATCTCACTGTCAGGTTGCAGCTACAGGCTGTTTCTGTCTTGTCTGGCAACAAAGAGTGATTAGAAATCATTAAGTTTCAGTTAAATATAACTTCAGCTGCAAACCAATGCAAAAAAATAAAAATGCAATCTCAGATTTCTCAATAAGCAACACTGCCATCAAAAACTCTTCAGCATTTCTTATGATTAAAACTATTAACTAGGCTGACTGGCTCCTATCGATCCGTTCTGACCAATCAAGGGATGCAATCATCATCTAATTTAATTCAATTGAATCTTATTTATATATCGCCAAATCATGTCATCTCAGGGCACTTTATATAGTGAGGTCAAGACCTCACAATGTTATTAATACTGGACTGTAACTCTTACAACAGCAGCACAAACTTAGAGATGGTTACTGGCTACAGTGCATTGATAAACTACACCAAATCACTGTGCTCAACATTATATAAAAGTGCTATTCAAAATTGGCAAATGTTCAAGCAACCCTTAAATTCAGGTTCTGTAAAAGGTCCCTGCAGAAGTTCCTGTGGTTCACAGAAAACCTTCTGATTCTCAGTTAAATGTCAAACTAGCTCTTGTTGCTGATGGCATCTCTTCTGGCTAATCCTTCCCTGGTGGGGGAAGCCTTTCTCTCACTGCATTGCTATTTGCATTTAAAAAACATTTCTCTCGTTACACTAAATTTCCAGAGTCAAGACTGAATATGAGTACAGCGAGTGTGTGGGTGACTGTAGCAAAAGCGGTTCAAATGGAAAGCCACAGAGCTGCATACACAAAGATTTACATGATTGTTTTCACTGGTTGATGAAGCTGTGATCAGCCACCTCCAGAGCTTATCTATAATACCCCTGGTGCAGTATCACAGGCCTGCAAACAGACACACATACAACTTGATTGTGTTCTCCATCAAGGCAAGCTGGCAGAACAGCAACGTCGTGAAACAGAAACAAGCTGAGGAATTACATGTAGACGAACAACACTGGGATTCTTTTATTCTGAGATTATTTTTCATTGCAGCTCTGCTTGTCTGCATCAAATTCTGTGAATGGTGACAGAAAGCAGGAGAAGGAGTGAGAGAAGGCAAATGACAGACAGCTGCACACTAGATGCAATATCAAAGGGCAGTCCTGAAAACCTTTTTTGGGGGATTTGGACATACAATAACTTGACTTTTAGCCACAGCTGGTGACCTAACATCATACTTTGATCATATGATTTTAGTAGCTGCTAGATGACCAAGCTGTTACTTCAAGCTTTCAGGTCATTTGTCAAACGTGTTGTAGATTTATGATATCTGGCCCTCAAATTTTGGGGGGCATCTTTGCAAAGTTTAAAGCTATCTCAGACTGCAAAATGCAGAAGGCTGACCTTCTGCATTTTGCAGGCGTAAATTGCAACTTGTAAGCATCTCACATGGTCACGTGCCACTGTCGCAGCATCACTACAGATTGTGAAGTATTGACATTAGTTGTCCTTTTCTGAGAAAACCTAAAAGGTATTAATGTTGATGCATAATGGATAATGTTGGATTACTATTTCTTTTTCAAGGGCTGCTAAGGATTTCAGTAATAATGCATATTTAACAAAAAAAAATTTGGAATACTGATGTTTGGACATTGATGACTATGGAATAGGTCAAACTTGAGAGACTCAAAAAAAATCCCAGTTCCCCAGCTTGGAACCAGGTGGAGTTGGGTTCCAATCACTGACTGTATTCAAAGATGGAAAAACCCTCCGGACGTGACTCTCTTACAGTGCCTGACTCCTACTAACTCCCGGCTGATCCAAAAATGAGCAAAGAGGTGGAGCATCAGTGGAGCTAAGGCAGTCGTGTTTACATCTCTGGGCCATGAACTGTCCTATGTCAGAACCCACCTGTCACTCAAAGTAACTGCGCTCTTAATTATGCATAAACTTAGACCTTATTACAATTTAAACAGATGAGTTATACAAACATTCAGTCAAGTGCGGTCATCATTAACACATAGTTTTCGTACCAGGCCGTAAACAGATTTATTTCTGCTATGAAGTCAGTCATTTTAACATGGGGGTCTATGGGGATTTTCTGTCTTTTGGAGCCTCAAGTGGCCAATCGAGGAACTGCACTTTTTGGCACTTTAGCGCTGGGTTTATTGTACACACTGAGGCTAGCCCCAGAGAAATATAGCAAGCTAAGTTACAATGACATGGCAAACCTTCATCAGAAGCTACATTTATTTATTTGTTTAAGTTTCATTTTATTCCTCTGTTGTCCACAGACAGCAAAAACAACACGGACAGCTAGTAGTTAGCTGATGACAAGCTGCTAGCTGGTGTTTGCAGACTGCACTGAGGAATGGTAGGTGATGTTATGGTCATACGGAAGTGCTTCTGTTGGCGATCCTTAATTTAATTTTAAAGCACTGTTGTCTTTGCTGCTTCAGATATGCTTAGGCATACCGTATTACTTTATCATTAAAAGAGCTTTGCTGCTGGCTTGATTCAGAAAGCAGCAGCATCTACTTGCACCACACTTCTGAGAAATGTAGTTAAACTAGAGCCACTGCTAGATGTAGCGATGCTACTGCCCAACACTGTGTAAACACAGATTTATTAACTTGCATCTAGGTTTTATCTGAATATAGGACCTCATGGACAGAGCTTCTCAAATCAAGATATTTCATAAACTTGTAACCAAATCCAAAATACAATCAGGGGAAGCATAGTCTAAAACAAATACATAGATGTGATCATTAATGTGTGATTCTGAATGGAATTTTTACATCGTGATATAGACCAGTAGCAGAAGATCACTGTATGGAGGAAAAACGCTTGAACGGAGTTGGAAATATAGGGATGTGAATGACTGGGGAAATAAAACTGGAAAGAGTCTTGCTGTTGTTTACAGAAGCTCTAATCTGTTGCAAAGCTGAGAGCAACTCTAACTGACACCACAAATGACACTGGAGGAGATCTGGAGGGCAGATTGAAGCGCAAACACACAAACAAACACACAAACCGACATAGACCCCCACTGATGCTGGAGGTGGGAGATCTTGTGTGGCCCTGAACCAAATTGGGTGGATGGAGGGAAGAGAGGGATGACAGGAGGAGAAACATGAGAAGCTGTGAGGAGGAGAGGCAACGAGGAGCATGGGAAACCCCGATAAGCTTATCAGAATGAGACGCCATCTGCCCTCTGCTTTTCCCATATCGCCGTCTTTCTCTCTCTCTCTCGGTTTCTCACTTTTCTCCCTCTTCAAAGTCTCAACTGGCAGTAGCCTCTCAAGCTAAATGCCACCAGAGGGGAAGCCTCCACACGGAGATAAGGCAGCAATTTTCCACTGTGCGCTAATGCTAGCATGTGCTGTTTGACAGCTCATTATCATCCATCCATCTTTAAGACCCATCACATCCCTTCATGTTAAGTATGGGACATGTCATGTTTTACTTGGTGATACTTTTTCCAAGTAGAAGAACATGATTTTTGTGTGGCCAACTGTCTCCAGTGGCCTACTGAGTGTTTTCAGCCTGTAGGCATTTCATGTTCTTATGTAAAATACCCAGAGACCTCACTGGAAGTAATGATGATTGTGTAATGTCAAACCTTATTTATGTTGTAGCTTTTAACACTGGAACGCGTAAAAGGAAAAAAAACTACAGGGGGCAAACTCATGTAACATACATGAAGCTTACGGAATGAAACACTAAGACTATTTGCACACATGAATCAATTTTATCCCTACTTTAAATGTGAACAGAGAAGATAATTAACTATCAAGAGAACATAAATGCACTATGAGTGTTTTACAGGAGGAGGAGGTCAGGAACCTAAATGGAGCAGTGCTACAATGGTAAAAAGCTGTATGTAAATATCACACCAACGCATACAATGCATATAGAAAGTTTTCACCCCCTTAGAGGTTTTCCCCATTATTGCTTTTCAACATTGAATCATGGTCAGTATAACTTGGCTTTTTTGAAAACAGATTTCTACAAAGTAATGTCAAATAATGAGAAATATAAACATAAAATAAGTGATTGCCTAAGCATTCATCCCCTTCAAACCAGTAGTTAGTAGATGCACCTTTGGCTGCAATGACATCACTGAGCCTGTGTGGATAGGTCTCAATCAGTCTACTCTAGCCCATCTGAACACTGCAATGTTACCCTATTATTCGTTGCCAAACAGTTAGAGCTCTGTCAGGTTGCACAAGGATCGTGAGTAAATAGCCCTTTTCAAGTCCAGACACAAATTCTAAATTGGATTGAGGTCTGGGCTCTGACTCAGCCACTCCACAACATTCACCTTGTAGTCTTTAAACCATTTCTGTGTCGCTTTGGGTCATTGTCTTACTGCTCTCAAGTCACAGTTCTCTGATGGACTGCATCAGAATTTCCATATACTTTGCTGCATTTATTTTACCCTCTACAAGCGTTCTAGGGCCTGCTGCCTTGAAGCATTTCCACATCATGATGCTGCCACCACCATGCTTCATAGTGGGGATGGCATGTTTGTAATGATGTGCAGTGTTTTTGTGTTATTTTATATTTTTAACTAATTGACATTACTTTGTTGAAATGTGTTTTCACTTCAACATAAAAGAATTGTTGTATGTAAATTCTTGTCTAAAATGCCAGTAGTGCTGCAACTAAACATTTAGCTTATAATATAAGACTTAATTACTTGTCTAAACATTTACTGGCACATATTTACAGTGCAAGCTGTTAATTTTACATTTGCAGCAATAGTATCGATTGTGGTGAAAAAGAGTTTTAGGAGATGTTTTCATTCAAACAACAAATCACTTATGAACCTTGGATTTTATATATTATAAGATGCTAATAATTTTAAAACTGGCATTTATGTAAGTAGATATAATAACTAGTTATGTGTGTTGTTATATTTATTTCTATTTCAATGTAAGCCTGATAATCAAACACTTACATTATCTGTTTTGTTGCTTCAAAGGCACTGCAGGCTCAGTTGCAGTAACTCCCTAGTGGTTATTGAGGTATTTGGTTAGTACAAGGCTCTCTTGTGTTGTTTAAAGGGTAAAGTCAGAAAAAGAGTGAGTGTAAATTTAAGTTACCCATTGCTGTATTTTGCTTTTTTCCTTCTGTTCTATGTTCTAATTCCTGCTCTTGGCCTCTTGGCTGCCAATTTTGTTGTACTCCCCTTTTTCTCCAGTTTTTGGTGTTGATAGAAAGTGAATTATGGATTGTGACCTTTTGTGTTGAAGTGTGATTACATTTTACTCAAAGGTTGAAATGTTCAACAACTTGACCCCTGACATCCTTCCTCTTCTTTAAGGTTACCCCCTTGTTTCCTTGATCGACTTGGGGTCATAACATCTATGAATATAAAAAATAAAATCTAGAAGTCTCCAACAAAAATTGCTTAGTTTGTACAAACAACAGTCCAACTCATAAAGATACTGAAAAAAAGCTGCATCCTCCCATTGGCAGAGCAGGAACCAGAGAATGATTGTCCTGCTTGACAAATAAATTACAGAAATATTATTTAAGTATCAAAACTGTTTTTGTTTTTTTCCCAGTTGATTAATTAATCAAATAATCATTTTAGGACTTAGTGCACAATTATAATTAGAGAATTAGATACTGTGTTCAAAAATGGCACAACATTCATTCAAATGAAAGCTGCTGATTGGGGTAGGGCTGCTCAGAAAATCAAATATTAATTCCCCATCACAACATCACATGATCGACTACAAAATTGAGTAGGTTTTGCTGATAGACAACTCTGCTGCATATCAAATCAAGCGCTTCCAGTCCAGAGTATTAAAGTAAAATACAACAGAGAGAAGACAGGCAGCTGTGCAATGAATTCTGTTAGCATTGCTATGTGTTAAGGGGCTTTTCCTTGCTTGCTCCTCATTTGCACAAGCACAGTTTTTATCGCTGTAAACTTTCGCTTGTTCAAAGTCCCAACAACATTGCTAAAGTTACCTCAATGGTGATCCCCGTCCTTGTCCAGCGTTAACAGATATCCGTGACAGCAATGTTATACAACACAAAGTGAAATTGAAAGCAGTTCTGTTGATTTAATTGTAGGTAAAAATTGTTGGTATGAGTCTGCATTTGATGCAAAAATGCATGAGCTTTCTTTGGGGTAATTTTCCACCAAATTGTATTCATAAGTGTAATTTTTTTAAGAATTAAAAAAATTACAAACAGAACCAGTTGTCTGATCAGTACAGCTCGTTTCTGCTCCATATATGTATGTATTAATACAATGAGACACTCCAACATCAAGCTGCAAAAAACTACAGTCTGAGGAGCACACTTACATTTTTTTTTTTTATCTGAGGAAGTTCTGATTAAGCTCCAACTTTACTTCAGCTACGCCTGACTTCACTTTTATCACGTCAGTAAAACCACAGACCTCTACGGATTTACGGCAGCTCTACTGAGGTAGCTGACATTACAGGGAACAAAGCAATTTCAAGACAGAATAATGGAAGGTCAACTTCCTCTCCAGATCACCCAGTCAGTGGTCACTAAACAACACCACTGGGACCCGCTTTAGAATTACACCATTACACCCGATAATTCAGCTGTCACGCAGACATCCATTCATCTGCCTTTAACATCCAGTACCTCAGTGCCACTGTGATCGCATTTTCACATTTTTCAAAATGATACTCCTCGCCCACGTCTTGATAATCAGGCTGAACTGCCACTTCATTTCAGCTCCTCATTCAATCTGACATCACACTCATGCTTTTCCGTTGAAAGAAGCTGTGAGTAGCAAGTACCCTGTAAGGCTCCATCTATCACACCTATACTTACTGAAATTTAATGACTAGTTTGTTGTTTTTTACGACTAGCAATATAACTTAAAAACGTCTTTATTTTTTTCTCTAAAGATCAATTCATTCAATTCAACTCACAAAACCAGGCTTACATATGCTTCTATGCATACTACTGCTGAGAGAAGGCATACAGACACGTTCCACATGTGTGCAAACATGATGATGACCTGTCAGCAAGAAGAGCTGCATGGTTTAATGTGTGAATGAAAATGAAAACAGAAAGTTGTGTGATCAGCCACTTAACAAGAATATGACCAAGGAAATGGAATACAGTACAAATGTCATGGAATGCATACGACATATGGAGACTAATGTCCAGTTTACTTTTGTGACACATCTGCGGTCAGCGTGCTTTCTGTGTGGACAGTTAATGCAGTCTTTCTTTTCACATGGACCTACAGATGTGGAAAGCAAAAATGCCTAAAATGATATGTCTAAATTAAAATGGCTGTAGCTTTTGAGTCACTCTGACTACATACCTGAATGAGATCTAACCAGAAAGAAAAGCCCCTTCTGTCTCATGCGAAAGTGTCAGAAAACACGGAACTGTTACTGAAACAGAGCAGTGGACCTTTGATTATATGAGTTCATGAGTGACAGGATGAGTGTCAGCAATAATGCAGGCGTTGTTCCAGACCAGTGTGGTGAAAAGGTAGCTGAGCCAGAAGGCAATGCTCTTGATCTACAAGTCAATTTACGTACGTACATTCTAACCCTCATCTATAGTCATAAGCTCTGGGTAGCGACCGAAAGAATTAGTCGTGGATACAAGCAGCCAAAATGATTTTTTTCCGTAGGGTGGCTGGGCTCAGCCTCAGAAATGAGGGAGCTTGGAGTAGCATCACTGTTCCTTCATGTCAAAACGAGTTAGTTGAAGTGGTTCAGGCAGCTGATTAGGATGCCTCCAGGGTGCCTTCTTTTGAAGGATTTCCAGACATGTCTTACTTGAAGGAGAGCCCAGGGTAGACCCAGAACTTGCTGGAGGGATTACATATCTCAGCTGACTTGGGAAAGCCTTTGGATCCTCCACAAGGAAGTGGAAACTGTTGCTGGAGAGAGGAATTTCTGGAATGACCAGTTCAGCCTGCTGCCACCAAGGCCCGACCCCCAGAGAAGCAGAAGATAATAAATGAATGGATGGATAATTTATATCCATTCATTCATTTATTATCTTCTTCTCATTATCTATACACCGCTTAGTCCTCTGTAGGGTTGCGGGGGGGTGGCTGGATCCTATCCCACTCGACTCGGGCAAAGACAGGGACACCCTGGACAGGTCGCCAGTCTATCACTGGGCTACACATAGAGACAGACAACCAAGCACACTCTCATTCACACCTACGGACAATTTAGAATAATCAATTAACCTCAGCATGTTTTTGGACTGTGGGAGGAAGCCAGAGTACCCAGTGAAAACCCACACTGCACAGGGAGAACATGTAAACTCCGCACAGAAAGATCCCAAACCGGGGATCTTCTAGCTGTGAGGCGATGGTGCTAACAACCGAGCCACCGTGCAGCCCTGGATAATTTATATGCCATTTGTAATCCTGTAACTTTCGCTTTCAAAATGCTGCAAGACAACTTACAGTGGTCATCATGACTTTGGACAGTGTGTAGGCTGTTGCTATTTTTGCAAAGTTGATGACTTTTTGAATCCTGCGATACCAGATATGTCTACGCTAATAGGCGTAGGGTGCGTGGGTAAATAGAAGAGAATGAGAGGGGACCACGAACATGAGCATCCTCAGGCAGTTAATGGGGCTAAAAAGTAATTGGTGCTGGCGGGTTAGAGAGGGGTGAGAGCCGACTGGATTGGGCCATAATTACAGGTCAATGAATAATAACAATAAAGAGTAATCCACATAATACCACACAATATACAGACCTTTGTTAACATCAGGCGTTTGTCAAGGCAGGAAAAGCCCAAGTAGGAATAACACTAATGACAGCTCAGCTCCATTTAAGTGTCCCAGTCAGGCCACTAAGTGCTGACAAAGACCATGGAACTGTCAAAACTAAAAGGGAAGCTACAATTAACACTCAAAAGCACATGTCATTAGTGACCTGGCACTTATTGGCAGAACAAGCCATTTATTAAGATGTTACTGCTTGGAACCTTCTGACTGTAGCATTATGAATATAGAGTGATCACCGGCCTGACTGATTATCGTGGCCAATATTTGGCATTTTTCCAATTATCGGTATCAGTATTTTTATCAGTCGATTATTGATAAATGAAATGCCGTACTTCAGGTCTGATACACTGCCTCTCTCTGTCTGTTGTCACTCTGTGGTCTCAGAAATGTCTCTCAAGCAGAGACTGCAAAACTGAACAAGAAACACAAGTCAATACTTAATAATGCTTTAAGATATGGACCTTGGTGGGCAATAAAAGTGATAGAACAGTGAAAGGTTAAGAAAATACAGAAGAACAGCAGACGTAACTGCAGGAGACAAACTGATCGGTCTCAGTCGATCATCCTAATTTAATCACTGCCATTTCTATTTTACATATTCACTTATATTCATCCTTATTAATGAAGAGGCCTAGTCATGAATGACAGGTTCCTGCTATCACATGCTGTTAAAACATCACATTTATTTTATATCAGTTCAAAATATCGGATATCGATCTTTCTAGATCACAATAATTAGCATCGATATCGGCCATAAAAAATAAAAATAAATAACATATCGGTCCATCCCTACTAAATTTTAACTAACACACAAAATATGGTATTTATGGCATTTACAATCATTTCAAGATATCAAAATAATGTTGTTTTTTCTTACAATTCCTCAGTTTTAGATGGATACACTACATGTTTTTACTGTCTTGTCCTCCCACTATGACACAGAAACCAAATCATTCATAAAAAAGACAGCTCGATTATTAAAATAGGAATGTAGGTGTTCCATTAGACACGAGACCGATGACCAAAAATATGGTAATGCTGCACCAAATGGCAGTAAATGTTACATTTTTATGTCGTACTGACAAACACAGAAAACAAGCACTTTGTCTAATTGGTTATAATCCACTTTTTCAGTGATCAATAAATGACAAACGGCTGCTCTGTACTGCTCACTGCTGTCGTCTGTGTGATTTTGCAGTAGACAACCGACTAATGTTCAAAAAAACTGCAAAATTCACAATAAATAGTTAGTGGACCTCTTTGATTTACGTCAGAAGCACTTTCTCTCCTTTCTCACCTGAAGTGTAACACCTATAGAGAGAAGATTCATTCAACACGTGTTAGCGGGTCATCACGGCTTACTGATTCAGAAAAACTGAAGCTGTGCAATCATGGGAAGCTCTTTCTCGTCGTCACTCTCTATCTATTGATCGCTGGCCGTCTTCTCATTACAGCTGAGACCAGGCCTGCAGCAGAGCACTCTGATGCGAGACAGGACCCCTCTATCAACACCAGCCCTGCAGAGAGAGACCTTCCTGTTTGTGTGTGGCATCACAGCTCATATACTTTAAAGTGGGCTTCAAAGCCTCAGACAGAGTGTGAAAGTGTGTGTGAGCATGACGGAAAGAGGACTCTTGAGGGAAATTGGTTCTTTTTCTCATATCTATCTTCTTCTTTATGTGTCTATCTGTCTAACACAGTCTCACAGCAATTGGTCCACATGGCTGAATTTGTTAGTTCCACAATAAAGGCTGTAAAATGCTTACATCTTTTTTTGGTTTAGTCTTTTCTTTTGGCCTAAATCCACGTCATGTGACTCAAAAGTTTCCTGTCCCGTGACTTAAGTTTGCTTTTGTTTTTTTTTATTTTGCACATTAAAGTCCATATCAGAGGGCTGAAGGGGTGGAGGTACAATAAACCACATGATTTTCACCCAGAAGGTCCCGTGTCTGACGATTCTTTTTAATGCAAAATTAACATTTTCCTCGAAGTTTGGGCCTCTCATCCACATGGAAAAACAGCGCTTTAGGGTCACTTAAGTGGTGCTATTTTTTTCCAGACGGTTTCTTAAGTGCAGATTTTTAAAAACTGTGGTTTATGTGTGTCCATGTGGAGGTGTAAAAAGGAGATTTTTGGAAACCATGATATCACACTTCAATTCATGGATGGATGGATTTTATTCATCCCCTTGGTGAAATGTGACGTATATATGTAACAGTTTCGTTACGTTTGATTAGCACTAGCAGTTAAGACGATACAAATTAACATGGTATCGCTGCACCACTTCAACAGCATGCAAAGGCCTCTGCTGTGCCCATTATTACTTGGTCCACAGCATAAGCGGTTTAACCCTCTGAGCCACAGGAAGTTTCTGGGTGTTTTTTGATTTTGTCACATTTTTCGTAACAGTGGGCTAATTTTTCACTGCAATATAAAGTCATGCACCTCAATGGAAACAGCACTGCAAAGCACAGAATTTGGTCTTTTGCAGATTGTAGTTTTTGGCACATTTTTAAATGTGAAATATAGAATAACATGATTTAAATTAGGTATTAGAGTGATATGGCTGCCATAAAGTCAGACAAGATAAGGAAAAAACAATAAATAAACCAATAATTTATTGAGCTATCTATGACAGCATCGACTAATTGATTTACTGTTTGGTCTATATGAATGTCGCAAATTCAAAAATTGGCCATCACAATTTCTGTCTTACTGTCACATAAAACGGTCAGAGGCAGCCAATCTTACCAATTGATGAGGTAAAAACTAGAGAATTCTAGCCAGTTTGTTTGAAAAATGACTGAAAGTATTAATCTGTTTTAATCAGTGCAACTCCAATCTAAACCACAATATCTGGAGGTGAAACTGAACATCAGGGAGCCTGAAACTACGATAATAATCTCCAAATGTTTATGGCCTTTTGCTGAAGTCCACAGGTTAGGTTAGGTGAGGAGTTTGCACTTTTTGGTTGGGGTGCTGTTGCAGGTCAACTGCATTTAGCAACCTTTCGTTTTAGCTGTGTTCACCCAGAAGCTATGAACTCTGGTGTTTGTGAGTCGTGTCTGGAAGCAGAGAGAGAGCAGAGCTACAGTTCATGTTATGCCAAAGTTTCCCTGAGGCCAAAGCACAAAACACACCAGCGACACTCAGTGAGGTGAACAACAACAGAAGTGTAGTGTGTGTGTGTGTGTGTGTGTGTGTGTGTGTGTGTGTGTGTGTGTGTGTGTCTAACTGCAGTCAGCTGGCAGCTAAGACAGTGAGAAAAAGAGGGAAACATCTCCCTCCTGAGCACTAATTTTAAGGGGTAAAATGAAGAGTTGGTGGCTGCATGAGGATTTTATGAGAAAGAGGACATGTAGCTGAACGCGTTGATGTGATTTTTATGTCTGGGATCCAAGAAATGTGGGAAACACAGCGATGTAAAAACTTAGTCAAGAGAGCTGTGTTTAGAAATGTTCAGGTGAATTTAAAATGAGCGCAGATGGAGAGTTTTTTGGACCACCTTCCGCTTTGAAGCTCACAGGGCCCAAACCTTTGCTCCGTTTGTCCTGAAAGCATAATGTGAAGCGAGAGGACAAGTTTTCC
>OMNN01024755.1:0-11172 GCA_900302755.1 Chromis chromis
GAGGGAGGGAGGGAGGGAGGAAGGGAGGCAGGGAGGGGAAAGGATTGAGGGAGGAAGCTGACAGAGATCCCTGGCAGTAGCCGAGTCATAGCGCTGTGCCTATCAGTGCCTCTCCCTGATTCATCATGACAGAGACAGAGAGAGATTGAACAAACGGGGGGAGGAAAGTAGATAGAGGAGAAAACAAAGGAGAAAACAGAGGGGCAGAAGTGAAGGCGGACAAAGGCAACAGGGAGGTTCTACCCATAACAGTGTAACTATGGTAGTTGGGGATGATGGCGATGGTAAGTTCATGTGTGTGTATGTGTGTTTAATCTCATCTGACTGTGGATGCTGGCACTTAGACAAAAGCTTGTCAGCATATGGTTTTAGATTGAAATCAGCTTAAACTCCAAGCACTTTCATCCCAAGTACTTTGGCTCAAACATTGGCTGCATCTACGTGTGTGAGAGAGGAAACTGGGGTGTCCTGAAATGTCTCCATTATGTTGTATTACATTTGTGCATGAGTGTTCCTAGATAAGAGTAACTATGCATGGGTGTATGCAACCTTTGCTTTCTGCTGTCTTTTAAAAATTAACATGAAAGGGAGCAGAGAAATATTTGGGAGAGATGGTTGGGTTGTCATAACTTGCTGCCCGAGGCCTGACTTGAACCCTGGATATCAGTCACGGTTACATGATACCTTTTGCACCCCAGCCAGCAGGACGCTCAAAGTGAATATTCTGTCAGGATTCACTCACAATCTCTCCATTCACTTTGGTTCAGATAGGTGAAGAGGACATTTTCTTCCAGTTTTTGCTTTGCTTTTCAGCTGATTTTTTTCTTCTTCTTCCAAGTAAACTGAAAAAAAAAATACTGTGACTTTACTCTGAAATAGCCTGTCATTCTCTGCTTTTTTCTCTCCCACTTAAACTCTCTCCTTTGCAGAAATAATAGGTCAAGTGTGTGTTTGTACTGTGTTGGCAGCCTTCTTGATTTTTAGCTCTCAGTATCAAGGTTTTTGGAGAAGCTGATTAGCGAGTAGACGTCTCTTTCTGGTTATATGAATGCAGTGCATGTGTGCTTGGATTTTAAGATAATGATCATGTTAATTATGACCAAATATTTATTGCTGGATATGGTCCACTAACGCTTACTGTGCTTGTACGGACTCAAGAGTGGGTTTCCACCCACATTAGGCCAAAATATCTTCCAGTGACAGCAGAAAAAAGCATTCCTTTATATGGATGTGAAATTAGATTAAACTTAATCAACATGCTTTGAAGATTGCACAAAATCTCTTTTATGCATCATGCCAAGCATTAGTTTGAAACACGACTGTTCTATGTCAAATGTTTAAGATCAACCAAGACTTTATCAGGTGTCAATAAAAAAATATCAATTATAATATCACGCTCATACATATAATCTCAGGTTATAGGCTTATGTTCAAAATTTGTGCACTGATTAGCACCAAAAGAAAAGAAATGTCACTAGTGATCTGCATGGTTTCCAGGAAAAACAGGCCATTACCAGTAAATTGGTCATTTTTGTGTTTGATTGTGACATCAAATTTAAGAAACCTTGGCGTCCCGATAGCCTAGTGGTTATGTCGCGTGACCCACATGCAGAGACATAGCGGCTGTCCAGGGTTCGAGTCCGACCTCGGGCATTTACCACGTCCTTCCCCACTCTCTCCTGTTTCCGACTCTATCCACTGTCCTATCGAATAAGGCAAAAAGCCAAAAAGAAATAAATCTTTTTTTATTTTTTTTATTTAAGAAACCTATCTTTCTTACAACTGTCAAAATTTAAAGTTAAACTGGAAGTTAGTGACCTGTAGCAGAGACTGAATACAGTAGTCCGAGCTCTGAACTTTTATCTTTTATCATTCACACTGATCAATAATATAATTCAGAATTACAACTAATTGATTACTGTGTGCATTCTTTAGTAAAATGTGTAGAGGCATATAAGGCATGTTTTTGGTGTTTGTGTGAGAGAAAGTAAAGCATGTCACTGCTGCTGGCACCACACTCGGCTCTTATTTAATGTCATTTGGCCGTCTAAAAATGTGCCGGTATGAATACAAAAACACACACGCATACCATGGAAGCGCAGAGCGATTCGGTGCCTTGTAAACTGACCATCAGTGGCAGCTTTCATTGCTTGCATAGTACTTCAGTGTTGACAGGGATTGACACACAAACACACACTCTGTCTCACTTGCTCTTGCAGACATGCTCGTTCTGCTTCAGTGCATCGTCGACTCTGCAAAGGGAACCGTGACCCTGTTTCCAGGCTAAACTGGTTGCTATAGCAAAGGTTTCTTCGCAGAATATTATGGTTTATCCTTCTCCCTGTCTTGGCATTGGAACCCAAATTATACCTGTGTGTGTCTGTGAGTGTGTGCATGTCTCTGTGCGTGTTTGCGTGCGTGTGTGTGTGTGTGTGTGTGTCTCTTCATTTAATGAGATCATTTTCCCTGAGCTGGGCTGGAAATGGAGCAGTCTGACTCCCGTTAGAGAATCCAGGCCTAAACCTCAGATGTGTCTCTCACTCTTCCTTTCCTCCCCCTTTTTCTCCACCATTCTCTGTCTCACATTGGTTGTGGGTGAAACGTCTGCTCATCTGACCTTCTTATGCTTTCACATCAATGGCATCATTACTGGTGATAAAACTTCCAGGGCCATTTTTAAAAGCACACGGCCTGATTTTTCTCTGAAAAGGTTACTAGCTATTACACTAATTCTGTATTCATCCTATTAGTTTGTTACCATTTTGATGCTACAACTATTAACCATCGCTGCAGACGCAATTTGTCTAATAATAATTGCTATATTTAAAGTTGGTTTATCTTTGTTAGTCTACATGCCTTGAGTTAAACATAACAGATGTCTGTAGGATTAGCACGTTGTTTTATTAGAGTCTATTTTTTTTATTGACACACATACCTCCACTACTTTATTTTGGAGCTGGGGCAGTCGAGAGTTTTTAATAGCTTTGGTCCCAGTCACTGCAGTCCTACTTATGTTCTTCTTTCCACTGTTAGTCATTGTCATGTGAACGCTGTGCAGTGTCAGGAAGTTCTCTGTGTCATCTTTTACATTGGACTGTACACACTGTCACATGGTCCTCAGCAGGAATATGTGAAACTGCCTGTACCTCTGCACATTACAGCAGATCAGCACAACACACAGGCTCTGTGTGGACTAATTCCTCAGAAGATGTCTGGCTATGCTCTTGGTCGCATGTTCCGGATTTTTAGCCGTAATACTCGTGATGATGTATTTTGCAAAGCTCCACCTGATAAGATGTGGCAATATGCTTTTTCTGCTACTAAGATTAAGCAAAGTTTGCTTGGAACAGTGTTGCTATATTTGCTTTGGCGAAATAAAAAATATCTCATGCACAAAGCAGACCTTTGGTTCAAAAGTGCACCAACCAGGTTCCTACAAACCAAGATTGAAGGAAGCAAAACAGTGCTAGGATTTGTACACATTTCTTTGTTGTTGTGTAATATTTATGTTATCCTCGTAGTTTCAATCGTAGCATCTGGATTTGGTTGAGTTAGCTTGAAGACGTTCCACCTCTCATCCAAGAGGCTTCATCAGTTCTGAACTGACTGGTTGGGAGTTCCAGATTTTATACTCTTCAGGAGCCATTATCACTATTGAAACTCCAGGCTGCTGTGTGTGTGTTGCCCTTCCCTCATTATGTGAGTCGTTAGATCATTCCCTTTCACAATGGAGTTTGTCAGGGCCCTTTGTGGCCAGGTGAGAAAGGTTTCTGTTCTTCCTGGGTACACCTGGCCACAAAGGACCCTAATGAACCCCATTGTGAAAGGGAAGGACCTAACGACCCTCATTGGCATCGTTCTCACCTGGCCACAAAGGGCCCTGACGAACCCATTGTGAGAGGGAATGACCTAACGACTTGCATAATGAGGGAGGGGCAACACACACCCAGCAGACTGGAGTTTCAATAGTGATAATGGATCCTGAAGAGTATAAAATCTGGAACTTCCAACCAGTCAGTTTAGAACTGATGAAGCCTCTTGGATGAGAGGTGGAACGTCTTCGACAAACTCAAGCAAGTCCAGATGCTACGATTGAAACTACAAGGATAACCATGACCTGGATGACTGAGAATCTTCACAGACAATATTTATGCCACACTGTACTTGCTGTACAGTTCGACTGTTTTTATTTGATGTAGTTGTATTTATTTTGTTTTATTATAAGTTTAGTTTGGTCAGTTAGTTTTTAAATTAAAATGCACAGTGACGGCTCCATCATTATATGGTGGCACTTCCACTCATGGGTATAAACATTCACCTTTAAATCTAAACTTTATCCAGTGAATCAATCACTTGGTTAATATTAGGTTGGTAAATTTTTAATGTGACATTTTATACTGTTTAGGGTTTGGGACACGAATGCCTCCATTCTTGTGTGCAAATCAACCAGGTGCAGTCTCCCTCTGTGTTTTAGGGGGTTTTAGAATTTAAAAATCTAGAATAGAATAGAATGCTTTGTCATCATACATGGAGCATGACGAAATTTAAAGTGGCTGTCATGTTAAGGTGCATTGAGAATATAAACATAATAATAAAAACAATATACAAGTGAATAAAAAATTATAAACAACTGACGAGCATTTTCAGAGGACCGATATTGCACGAGACAGATATTGCACAGATGAGAGTATGATAAATGGGTAAATAAGTCAATAAATATTCAGGGTATTGAGGTAGCAGTTTGTGTGAGGGAAGCAGCAATGTGTGTATTTATGCTGCGTTCAGGAGCCTGATGGCCCGTGGATAATAACTGTTTTTAAGTCTGTTGGTCCTGCCTTTGTGTGATGATTTAAGTTAGAATAGAGCCATTGCTGCCACCATGTGGTCAGAATTTTAAAGAAAAAGGTCTGTGTGTTTGTGTTCAGAGATCTGCTAACAAGAATGTAATTAGCTCTGTGTGTTTCATCGACACTCTCTTTAGATAGGGACAGATAAACAACATGTCGTCCACATCTACCCATATGTAAACTGTTTTTAGGTGGAGAGGGTTGGCATGCTGGTGCTTTGGTGCATGTTTCTGCAGAGATGTGTTGTTGTCTTTATTTATCTTTATTTATTATCCAGCAGCTGGATAGCTCGGTGGCTAACACCGCAGACCTTGGCATGGGAGATCTGTGGTTCAAAACCCAGTGAGGACTCTTAGGCAAGATCCTTAATGCTGCCCCGCCTACCTACCTATGTACGTCACTTTGGATAAAAGCATCTGCTAAATGAAATTGTAACCTTGTATTGTACCTTTGTTTGACTCTTGATTACTTGTTTCTGGACAACTATCAGGTGTATGTATTTCTGCCAGTCGTCTGCTATCCTCATTCCTTCTCCTCAAATGGAGAGAGGAGGGAGTTTCCATGGTAACGCTGCCTGGTACACGGTGGAGCTGACATCTCTCGCTGTGTTTCTGTGTCGTGTATCTGCTTCTGTTACAGATTTGCATGTTGTGCCATATCTTTTGGCAGCGTGGCGCATCAGTGGTGATATTTAAGAGCCTTTCCTCCTCATCGGTCCGCCCTGTTTAACAAACTAACATGAAGCAAGCGAATAAACAGCCGATCCAACTGTTGATTAAACTAAACTGGAGATGTGCATGTGTGCCGGTGGGTTTAGTGTTTGCTGCTCTATTCATCTGAGAAGATGGTCTGCACAGGTCGCCATGGCAACAGCATGTGTGCAGTCTGCTCTCTACCGGGGATTCGCTCTCTCTGTCTCTCCCCCTCTCTCCCTCTCTCTCTCTCGGGTGTCTTTGCTCTGCCCTTCACCCAGAGACATTTACTCCCGTGGGGTCTGACTAGACAAAAGCAGGAGATGCTAATCATGCTAACATTGATGCTAATCAATGCTAAGACCCTTGATGCATGACAGAGTATTGCTAATGGACCCAGGGGCTTTGTTAGAAAGCAATTAAATTCACTCAATTTTGCATTATACTGTGATTTTATTCAGTTGTTTCGTTGTTTTCTAATCAAATTTGTTTCTACATTTGCTTCTGCATTTATTGTACAAATATAAAACATTATGTAATGATGGTGTTTATTATAAAATGGAGGGTATGTCAGTTTTCTTGAACATTGAGCCCTGGATGCGAACCCAGAACAGTTACTTAGAGCAATAAACTAAGATGATGTACTGTTAAGTTGCCCATTGAAGGCAAAACACATTTTCTGTTGGTATGCAGTGTATGTATACATATGTATAGTGGGGAACAGCTGTACAGAATGTATTTATTTTCCTCTTGTCAAGTGATTCTGAGGTTGAAGCTGGCCTTTAGCAGAGGTGTTTATATCTATGTTGGGCAAACAGTCTAGTAGGGCTGGTCCTGAATATTCGAATAACCGAATATTCGGTCGTTGTGGTAGTATTCGGATAATAATTTTGATATTCGAATAGTCGTGCGCGCCCCTGCTGAGCGCTGCCGAGCATCGCCAAGACTCTAGTATGCCACCGAGGTTCTAGTACGCGAACCTACTAACTCCGATGTCACGCTCCACTTTGCCCGTGTTAGTAAACAAATAATTGTATTCTAACTCATTACCCCACCTCCCCCCGCCACACCGCTACGGCTCGAGCCGAATATTCGAATAGTCTTCATTAATATTCGAAGAACGGCTATTCGGAACAGCCCTACAGTCTAGTACACTTTCTGACCTATTATATCTATAGCACTACGATTATAGGACAGTGCAGCTGGACCAGCATTTATTTTACATGCTGCACACCAGACAGATTTTGAAAATCCCCCACAACAGGCCAGAGGCGAAGATGACTGCAGTACAGGGCTGGCAGAGGTTCATCAGGCAAGATACCAAGTGTCTGCTGACGTCTGTAGGTCGAGGACTTAAGTTTGTTGTTGACTGTAAAGGATTTATGGACCAGTTGTGAACATGATGACTCTCTGTAGAGTTACAGTAAATTTATCTAGACGTTTTGGGCCGTACAGCTGCAGTTGTTTTCGATAGTGTACGGTGAAAAATTGTAAGCACTAAAGCATTCAGATGCTTTCAAAAATAGCGTTTTTAATAGTTTATCAATTAAGTTCATGCAAAGTACATTTAGCAGAAAAAAGTAAATCAAATACTTGGCATGATCACACTTTACTTTCGAAATGACATCCGTTCCAACTGCTTCTGTCATTCCAGACTGACTTGATGATGTTGAGATCATTATCATTATCATTAAGCAAAATAATCAAAACATGTTGTTGTCCACAACCCCACTCACAGACTGCACTGTGTTTATGTGTCTGTGTGTTTGTGTGAAAGAGAGACAGAGTGGGAGGGTCAAGGCCTCAGATGGAGGGGTGTGGTTCACCCCCCCTACCCTCCCAATCATCACCCCTCCTTTGATCATTGCTCCATCATCCTTTGTTCTTTTGTGTATGTGGAGAGACTGAGTACCTAAATGTGTTTTTATCTCACAGGTAAATGTAGCAGCATAAAGTGTGTCAAGAGGTTGTTGGCTATTGTGTGTATGAGTGAGAAAGAGGGAATGTGAGAGGCTGGAGTTTGTGTGTTGTCAATGGTAATGAGTTTAGGTTAGCTGGTCTGGCAAGGGACACCGAGAAGCCCTGTTAATATTCCTGGGGTGTCTGTATGTGTGTGTCTCCCTTTCTCTCCCATCACACACACGCATTCAAAGGCCTGCCTCCGCCTCCGCACTGGCTGCAACACCATGATGTCACCTCTCGTCTGATTGGCTGTGAGGCTGCTAAGAGAAGGAGGAGAGAGGCTGGGAGAGGGAGAGGGAGGGATGGAAGATAGAGAGGAGTGAAAGAAAATGCCGGCACTTGTATGGGTGGAGGGGTTTTCGGACAGCGATGTGAGGTGCGTGTGAGAGCGTGCGTGTGCGCAGCCGTAGCCACACTATGAAGTGTGCGTGAGGTGTTTGTATCTCTTTTGGGGTACGGCTTGGAGAAGAGGGGGGACCCCATTACCACGCCCTCCCAGAAGCATGAGGCGACTTATCTGCCAGCGGATCTGTGACTGTGAGTGCAGGGATGGACCTGGGTGTGCTGGTGTGTGTGTCAGCGACTGTGTGTGTAAATGTCAGTTCACGACATACAACGTATATGTCTTTACATGTCCACTGGACATTTGCTGAGCCCGAAACAATAGGCTTTCCAATGGTATTGAAAAGGGTGTCTCGTATGTACACACTTGCATTTCTGGTATTGATTTTGCATGTTGACTGTGTGTGTGTAGGTAAGTTGATGTATGAGTCAAGGTGTAGGGTGGTGGCTTTGGCGCATTTCTTCATGGCTGGTTGTCAGAGCGACCAGAGCGCAACTGCATTCCTATGCCAACAGTTTGATCTCCACAGTCGACTTGTGTGTGTATGTGTGTGTGTGTGTGTCCTCACTTATCATCCTCCACAAGTGTTTTGATGGTAGATGCACGTTCCAAAAGCTGCACCATTGTTGCAAACCTGTCTCAAGTTTCAATGCTAGCTTTCCAGCTAGCATGATTTCTGCTAGCATGCAGAATGATGCTTTGGCATCTAGAGAGTTCTGTCAGTCACCGGCTGTGGAGTTGGACATCTTGATCGTTCGGCTGTTTTTGGCCGCTTAGAACTGATCATATGTATGTGTGGGTTTGCTTTTTTTCCCCCCTAACCAGCAGAGTGTTTGTAATTAGTATTGATTTAGTAATCCTGACTTGGCTGTCTGTAGACTACAACCTCTTTGTGCGTTGTTTCTCATCTTTACTTGGGCCTTAAGCTATTCTTGCTCAACAATAAAGGAGCAAATAAAACCGAAGCGTTTTTCAGAAGGATTTGAAGGTTTGAATGATTAAAAATTTACTGTTTATTGAAAGCTCAATATGGCATTTGTAAATGGTATTTGGAAGATAATAATAATAATTCAAAATATAATAATTCAAAAGTGTGTAAAATTAATTAATAACTGTTTTGCTATTCTACATGCTTGCATTTTTGCTAAAACTTTGCACAAAGTTTGATGTAGATGGTGACACTCAACTCTTTCTCTTCTCCTTACAGATCGTAGTTTTGAAGATGATGACAGTGTGGATGGAAATCGCTCTTCCTCAGCCCAGGCTGCCTTCAAGGTTCCCAAAGTTCCCAAGAAACCTGCAGACTCCTCCGCTGCACGCAGGCCCAGCGCTACTGGTGGCAAGCTAGGTACCTAATTTCCGTTTGCAGACACTCTTAATACAGATGCAAAGTTCATCTACTGCATCCGAGTTGGGAGAAAATACATTTCTGTTCTGACAAGACCGGCTTTCATCGCACATTCATGTGTAGTGGCTCATCTAGGCTTGTGGTAAATCACAAGTATGTGTATCATTGCAATTGACAAGCCTTATTTTTAGCTACATGGAAATTACTACATAGCATACTGAATTCAAAAATGCATAAATACAAATCCCACTGACTGACAAGTAACCGGTGACCACCACCATAGTTTGACTTCATTGTTTTTGTTGAATCAAACAAATTTTTTCCTGTTACTGCAACCGTAACAAGACTTGAGCTGTGTTGGTGACCGTAGGATTTCATGTCTGTGGAATTTGTAGCAGGTTGAAATTGTGTGTTGATTTGTGATCTGGATGTGAAATGAGCCCAACCCACATGTCTGTGCTTTCTTAGTTTGTCCCTGTGGTCTAATGCCCAATTTTACCAGCATTGTTTAATGTGTAAGCGAAAAAATGTTCCCTACTAACCCGTAATTTTCCTGAGAAAGACAATTCATAATAGGCCAAGGGTTTATAGGATGATAAACAATTGGTGTTCACAGCATAAGAACAAGGACTATGGGAGCTATTGGAAGAAGAACAAGATGTGAGTTAGTAGCCACAGTCCACAGTAACAGACTCCCTTTGTATGTTATCAGAAATCTGATACACTCCCATCTGATACACTTATCAGTCTCACATCTGTATGTGACTCAGGGCTTCATATCTGCCTTTTGAAATAGTTTATTTCATCCTTTCTCTAGCCTCCTCCTCCTCCTTCAAGACTCCTTCCTGTTGTAGCTGGTTGGGGTATTGTGTTTGCTCCCTCTTTGCATGTATTGATCTTTCCCATCTTCCTTTCTGTGTTCCCACGAACATGCAGTAAATCCCTTCTGCCTGCTGATACATCTGTGTCAGCAATGTCACACACAGACACATAGATGCACACTCGTGTCTTACATGCAAGCAATCTGTCTGAGTCCTGATGCATCGCTCTGTTGGTTGGTAACACAAGACTGTGATCCCTTGTCACTTGGATCATTACGGTCTTATTGATTGTGGAGCGGCTGCGAGAGGCTGAACGAAGGGCGTTCTGGGTGTTTTTCACACACAACTACACCTCTAAAACCTGTATCTCATTAAGTTGAGTACGATAAAAAGGAAAAGACCTGTCTTGAACTTTGCCACAGATTTGCAATATTCATTAACTTGCTTCCAACACTGTGTCGATACGGACATTGTAGCATTAGCAGCATTTTAGCCAAGCGGCAGCAGCAGCTATGGTAGCGGTGACAGGAGGCTTTGAGGAGTCTGGGTTTTGTAAACGCTTAGGGGCGGTTTCACAGACAGCGCTTAGATTAAGCCAGGATCAGTCCTTAAGCCATACTAGTTAAACTGAGATGTTTAAGTAGGTTTCGTGAACGTGGCTTAAATTTGGTTTAGTTAGTCAGAAACTATGGAGTCCTGGAGTAAGGTAAATGAGCCTCAATGAGAGCACCTGGGTCAGGTTGGTCTAATGGTGCTCATAAAAACCCGGAGTGGAATTGAAAACACCATTTAATGGTGTGAATCCTGAGACAAAACAATGGCAGAGACTAAAATAATTTGTTCAAACAACTTTAGTGAGTATGAAAAAACGCTACTAAAACAAATTGTGTCAAACCATCCAGTTATTGAAAGTAAACCAAACTACTGCTGCTGAGAAAAAGAGTGGTTGGGCTGCAATTTGCAGTGAATTCAATGCCAATGAAAATGTAACCACAAGAACAGTACAACAACTTCAGGTGAGATATCTACAGTATTACTGTATCAGTATTCCACATTTATCATATTCATATCTTTGTGACATCACTTATATTGAATATCTGTCTATAGACTCTGTGGAAGAACCTTAAACTGCTTTAAGAAAAGAGAATGCAGAAATCAG
>OMNN01024757.1:0-13588 GCA_900302755.1 Chromis chromis
GAAAGACACAAACGGAGATGAGACAGACACATTTCCGGATGGTTTCGCTAACATTACCCGTCCAGACACCGTACACACGCACACATGCTTAATAAATCTGAGCGAATGTTTTACATCTGATGACTAGAAATAGCAGGTCTCAGGCTTAACCCTCGCACCGCCAATGGCATGTCGATGTGTCAGAACTATCATAAGACACTTAAAAAAGTATTTACTATCTTCAACAGGCAAACATCCTGCAATGTGCTCATCATTTTATGTTACGCCAAAAGCAATAGAATTTCCAGATGAAAAACACTGAGGTTGACATTTATAATTAACTGTATATTCAAGGGGACCTGTTTAATTTCCCTCGTCTTTGGTGGCTCTGGATGATTTTCTAATTGCAAGGGAGGGGGATGAAATTAAAAATCACAGCTTGTCTCCTCAACCTTCACATACTGCGGGTTGAATTGGTGTGCATATGTTTGGATGAAAAGGATGTGAGGATGTGTATAAGTGGAGGGCGAAAGAAAGAGACAGACAGAAAGACACAGAGGGGGGTTGTGCCTAATGCTGCTGCTTGAGTGTGTTTCTACTTTTTCATTTGTGCCGCTCAGTTTCCATTTAAGTGTTTTATTGCAAATTATGAAAATTACCGAGCCAGAAAAGCTAATTAGGGACAGCAAACTTTGAGTAAATTTAAATTTGGGTGTTTTTGAATGCTTCATTTTGAATAAATGATCTTCTCACTGGAATCAAAAGCAGAAAAAGAAGCTTCGGGAATATTGGACACACCTGTCCATCTTCTAGCTGAGGGTGAATATTGCCTGCTCACATGCAAACATGTTTTTCATCTTTGCACAACCTGGACATTAGCAGAAGAACAATAACCTAACACTCATCAAGTCTTGAAAGAATGTCATTTTTTTCCCTCTGATGTTCATCTTCATCTCGGTTAATTCTATGTGACATTTTAAAAGTTTGCATGAAATCAGCTTGACAGCCGGAAGGAAATCATGCATGTTTGTTGAAAGTGAAATCTGATTTATAACCCAACACCTTTCACACAGATAAACTGAGTCATTTCATTCAACTTCCTCGCTGATTTCTCTGTGTGTGTACATGAATGTGTGCGAGTGTGTGCGCCCTATAGACACAGAGTGTTTGTATCCTATCCTTTCCCATCTGCTTGTATGTTTGTGTGTGAGTAGATTGTCCGCGCTGGATCGATGTGTGTAATGATTCACACTAGAGATTAAGAGGTGCTATTACACACCTGACCTGTTAAACAACACCTCTCCCTTTCTGTCTGTGTCTTCCTCTGCTCCGAGTTTCTTTTGTCTCAAACCCACAGCTAATGTCATATGCTTTTCACCGAAACAACACTACATTAAAACTTCAACAAGTACCAGCCTTCGTCGTAGCCCGTCAATCAGTGGGCCACTCGGCAAACTAACAAAAGTCGGGTGAGCCGTTCCCTAGGCCCTGGAGTTTTTGGAGAACTGAGGGGGCTGAGGAGTACTTTTGATTCGTCTCTCCTTTGGTGATTTGTTGACTCTTGTGAAGTTCAACACAGTAAAAAATGTCAGCATTTCCCGAGAATATTCCTCTGTGTTTTTTCCCCCACATTGTTTTATCACAGCAGGCCATTTCCCTATGCTGTCATGGAGAGATCAGCGCGGCTGTATTGATATACATCTCTCTCTCAGTTTCATGAAAGGGAAATCATTTACCAGTGGAAAGAAACGTCACTGCTTTTTCCCGATACGATTTGTCCCCCCTTCCCCACACCACACACACACCCCCACCCCGCTGCCGACTTTTTCACTTTTATCGTAGGAAGAGGAAATGGATGTCTGTGTGCGCCTCTGTGTAAGTGCGCATGTGTGCGTTTGAAGTTGGACGCATGAAAGCTTCCTCTTCTGTGTGAGCTCAACAGCAGGTGGGCTGGTGTGTGGGTGTGTATTTGTATCTGTCGGGTAAAAGGACTGTCAGGACCTGGAGTGTGTGCGTGCGTGCGTGCGTGCGTGTGTGTGTGAGTGTGTGCACGAACTCTTACTTGTTGATTTAGCATTCCGATGGCCTCCAGGTTGCTCTGCAGTCTGGTCTGCATGTCCTCGATTTTGCTGAGGTTTAGAGCAACACAACCCTTCTTTTCCATGCTGTAACACAAATATATGCACACGCAGGAACAAACACATGAGAAATTATCTTCAAAGTCTTTAAAGCACCTTTTCGTAGCAGTTTAAGAAAAGAGAATAATAAAAAACCTCACTTGCCGGCTTCTGCTTGAAACTGACTCATGTGTAGTTTACCATTTTTTTGCACAATGACATGCACTTGCCTCGCAAAACAGTTTCAATCCAATGTCCTCGAAAATCTGGGGCATAAAGAAGTTGGCGTACATCATCTTCATTATAACCATCTTCATTATAACTTATTACTAAACTCAAAGATGGGTGAGCAAATGGGTTCCAGAAATCATTAAATTATATAAGAAAGTGCATAAAACAGAAGAAAAAAAACAACAACCAAAACAAAACAAAACAAACGCAAGCGCAGCCAGGGAACATTAAGAGTACAAGAAGCCATTTAAGATTTTAACTGTTTATTAAAACCGTTTTGGGAAATGACAAACAAATGTTAGGGTCTCCTATCTTCAGACCCAGGGCTGAGTAAGGAATGTCTATTAAATTAACGACGGTGGATAATGGTGCTCTGTACGGGCTGAAGAGCTTGCTGCCCCCGCTTTACGCTCTTTCTTTCATGCCCCAGTGAACCTGTCCAGTTAGCATTCGGAAAAAACCTTCTAAATACTTTATTGAAGACTTCTTAGCCCATTAAAGTACCACTGTACCTCCCCAATGTTAATTTTCTTGCAAAAGAGCAAGCTGGGATTTTCTATCAGAGCAGCGGATGGGAAGACAGTCCCGTTTTGCTTCAGTTGAGAAGATGCATGCGCTCATCGAAACGCTAATAAATGGCATCATTGTTCCCGTAGATGTGGGGGGGGCCGAGACACACACACGCGCATGCGAACACACACTCATAAACTTTTGGCCTTATTAGTCGCAACTTAAAACATTTAGAATCCGAGAAGACACTTGAGAGAGACGCTAATATGTGGACTGACATTATTTGTCGGAAAAGTTTAGGAGATTCATTAGTGAAGCAGTTCAGCAACCATGAATTTGTAGCCGTCTATGATAGAGACCATCAGAGCTTCATTTAAAAATGCTCCTCAGTGTTCTGTTCCAACAATCTTTTGACTGATTTCTTGGTTGATTTTTGAGTCATTTATTTGGATATTTGGCGTGGACAATGATGCAACCTTGAGCTACAGCACAGAGCGGAACCACTGAACAAAACCGTTTTCTGACCAAAAATAGAACAAAATAAAACCAGCGTTGGAGTGCCGAGGTGCAATAGCTGTCAGTGAAGAGATACAGTGACTGATGGGTAAAATCTGTCACTAATAAATAGCTATTTGAATCATATATTTATAATAAACAGCAAAATTCAACATGAAATTATTTAGAGCATGCATACTTTTTAGATTAGTTTGCACAGATATGTAGTACAGAATAAAAATACATTTAAGAAATCCATACATATGCCAGCTGACAGAACATAATCTGAATCACAGCCTATTAGCTAACTAACTAATTTATCCTGGCCAATGTAAGCATTTTTTTTAAAGAAATCTCATTTCCTGAAAATGACATTTATAAACTGAACATAATTGCAACTGACCCTTGCAGATCTTTTAATTTCACACCATAATGATGACACAAAGAACATTAATAAGAGGAATGCTGAAATTTCCTTTGATCTCTCAAATTGTAAATGCCATTTCAAAGATGAGTTCCATGAGTTTCCATTGCTGCAGTGAAGGAAAAACAGGAGGCATAAACTTTAAGCGCAAGCCAACTCCATAAAATCCAAAGCGCCACATCTACACAGATTCTTCATATGATTTAAACTCTTTCCTAGATGGTAATGTGGTCTTCAGCAGATCATGAATCATCACTGCCGCAGAGACAACTGTGTGAGATTTATGTACTCGATGTGAGAAAGCAGCGATGCGCTGAGCGCTTGGCATGACGCCTGTGTAAACATGTGTTCCTGTGTTTACACGCAAACACGGATGTGTGTAATTAGCGGCCTAACCCAATCAGTGTGTGTATAATTACAGTCATTAGTGTCAAAGCCAAGCGGCCATGCTCTCTAAACCAGGCAATAAACTACATGGCTCCTCTCCTGCTCCAATCTCACTCATCTTTCTTATTTACTGCTCTCATGTTGCTGTAAATTTTATGCAAGGCTTGACTCTCTTCTTACACAGTCTCCGTCTTATCGCCGCTTTCTGTTTTTCTGTCACTTTAGTTGTCTGTGTTTGTACAAATCCTCAGCTGTGATCACTGGGTGCTCTTAATTGGAAGCACATCGTTAGTGGTGCGACTGATGAGGCCTGATGCTGTATGAGCGCTTCCCCCAGATGGGTTGTGTCAGACAGTCACTGAGTCAGTGCTGCCAGAAGCAAACAACATCAATCTCTGCTTCCACTACTCAGTGCATTTCAATGTGTACTGGTGTTTTCAGATATCATTTCATGTAGGTGAGGTCAAGCCTGAACATTCTTTATAAATTATTAAATTATTTGATACTGGAGTGCTTGTAAGATGTTTGAATTGCATGCCATTTGAATTTCACAGCAATTTATGATATTGTTTTACAGCAAAGGCATTGCTCCATATTCCCAGCAGGAATTCTTTTTTTTTGCATTGCATAGCCTGAGTTTATTCTTATCTTGCACCTCACATTAAACATTTCTGGAGAAATGGAGGGAAAGGAAGGAGCAAGGATCATTCAGACACACCATGCTACATATAGCACCTTGGAGAGGTGCTAGACACACTGGATAACATGATCAAGATCTGTGAGGTTTTAATGGGCTTGTTAATTGATACCAAGATGGTCCAGATAGTGCTTTTATTGTGCAATTAGGATTACAGCACATTTTAGCTACTAGGGCGAGAAATTCTTTTATGTTTTCCTCTTTGTGCTACCAGTGCAATACATTTACATAACAACTGCCATCTTTGTTTTGTAGCTTGGGGACTGAATTTGTAGAGCACTTTTTTTCTTCCTTAATGAACAACGGGCTTTACAATTGACTCTCATTCATCTATTCACACATCACACCAATTGCAGTTGAGCTGCCAAGCAAGACATTGGCCTGCACACTGTGTAAAGGGACACTTAACTTGTGCTGGGCTAACACTGCAGGAGTTTTAAAATCCCAGCAGATTTTGAAATCGGGTCTCAACATGCACATAAAGAGAAACTTCCCAGGTTTTCTTCTCTCTTATCTCAAACATGCACGTACTAAAAGATTTGGAAATCATGGTGCATCACACACTTCAGGGTATTATTGAGATTATCACGCCAGAAGAAGCAATCAGGATACAGCATGTCACCTCACGTGAAGTCATGGGCAAGTATGTGTAATCAAAATGGAGACTTTGCAGTAAGAAAAAAGAAAAGTAAAATGCTAAAAAAGTCGAGATCAGAAAATGGTAGAGTGTGGTCAACATGGTTTGTCTTTTTGTGAGAACTGCATATGAGATCAGTTTTAATATCTGTAGCTTACATTAGGCTTGTTTAGCATTGTTTGGCAATCGTACCCATCCCAGTTTTAACTCAGAAATATCAAATATGTTTGATATTATCAGGATGGCCCCAATTAGTCTGCAAGCAGTTCAGGATTATGAATGGATCTGTAAAAAACTTACTCTACAGAATAATCTGGACTTAACAGTGGTTCAGATCCAGTTCCCAGACCAGATTCTTCTTCAGATTGTTGGGAGAGGTCTCCTTTATGGACACCAAGAATGAGGGACAATACTATGAACTTAGTGGATGATCTGCTTTACTTCCTGAGACACATCCCTGCCATCAGCTTTTTTTCATACGACTGTTTCCAAGGTAGAAGAATGAACTTTGTACCTCAGCTTTTAAGCCAACATGGACAAGAAGTCCTTAAAGTGCTTTGGAAAAATTTATATTTGATCATCTACAATTCAGTGACAACTGGGCAACTTTAGCTGCTGAGCAGGATTATGGGAGCAGCTAAATGGATTTTTTGAAAGATGTGAACTAGAACACACAGTTATCGTTAAATTTTTACCTTTATGAAGACATGCTCCCTGTTGAAACATTAGGTGCTGCACTTTATTAAAAAAGCTCTTACTGTGTCTGAGCGCTTGAGATCTCATTCAACTCAGTTGTCCTATCTGCGTAGGCAACAATTTCATCTTCCAGGTGGCTGACATGTGGATATTCCCTTATCCATAAGGTGCTAAATGGATCTTGTGGTGACTTTGTTTTCTCACATGTAGTCGCTCTAAGCTGCAGCAACGTTGTTATACAAGGTCTTACGACTGTCAGAAGATGACACCGGTTGCAAAGAAATCCAACAATACTCGTTTTGATTCAATCGGTAAAAGCCATCCTCGGTACAAGGCACTTATTTTGTTGCTAAACCTACTTTTTAAACTTTACAGACACTGTAGTTTACCAATATATCTAATGAAATTTCTACGCTCTCCATTCCTCTACCCCTCACCTTTCTGTGGGCTTTATTCCTACAAAATTCCATTTGTGAAGCCTTCACACTCAAGCTGCTTTGGAACATTGGCCAGCTAATCATAGTAAATTTCTTTAATAAAGGCATATCTAATGACAAAACCTTCACACGGTGTTGATTGCTGTCAGTGATAGCGACACAGACACTGCTAATATATCCCCTTTGCCACCAGTAATGAGATTTATACACTGAATGTATATGGGTGCCATGCAAATATCATGACATATCTGTTGCCTTATAGATGTATGATTTTCATACATATGGCATTTTGGATAGGTGTGTGGGTCGGGGAAGGGGGGTGTTAATAATGAAATAAAATAAATTAGGAATTCTCATAATAAAGAAAAGGGGGGAGGGAAAAAAAGGAAGAAGAGAGAATGGATGGGGAGACACTATGGAAGAGGCTTTCATTCACTGTTTTTATCTCGTTCCATGTTATTATATTCGCTCAATCAAAACCTCTCTTATGCATACATCTATATGAACTGCCTCTCTCTCCCTCTCTCTTGCTCATTCGCAATTATGAGGGAAAGACAAAGAAAAGCGATTCATCTTTCTGTCGCGGCCCCTTAATGATATCATTAAAATGACTGACAGCTTTGAATAGCATTGGAAACCTACCCCAGTCAAAACAAATCTGATCCGTTTTGGAAACAAAGTCTGGTGGTTCGTTAGGGGAGGGGTGCAACGAGAGCGTGTGCACATGTGTAAAACGGGGTGAGGTTAGCACGGGGGGGAGGGAGTTGTTAATGAGGGATACCTTAGGGGGTAACACTGGGGGTATGGAGAGTAGTGCTGCAGGCAGGTGCCCCCACAAACACCCTCTCCCTCTCCTTTCTCACTCCATCCTACACCCAATCCCATCTGTGCCACATTCATTTTCATTGCCTTAATGAACATAATAAATATATCTCCTCTCTATTGATGAATGCTATTTGACAGCCATGGGGGTGGCAAGCAGGAGAGGATGGGCACTTGATTGGAGTGTAATCATTGTTAAAGGCCCAGCATGAATAACGTATTCAGACTTGAAGAAGATACACACATACACACACACACACACGCATGCATACATGTACGCACAGGTGGCCAGGCCCACGGGGTGTTTCATTCACAACTTGGCACTCCTGCTGTTATTATCATCATCAGCTTTGTTCGGGCTAGATTGTGTGTGAAAGAGCGAAACATGGTGGGCAATGCTTTTGTTGGATGTGAATGCAAAACTTTGATCAGCTGGTGAATGCGCACAAATGTATGTGATTAAATGTATGGTCACACACGCTCACACACACGCTCACACACACACTCACACACACACACACACACACACACACACACACACACACACACAGATGACTCACGTTTTCCCGTCTTGCCGGATGCCCCAGTCTCGGATCTGGGCCTGCGAACAATTAGAAAATGAAAAACAAACCTGTTTGTGATCGACTCTCTTTTGTCTCTCCCTATATGTAGTTCATTGCTTTTCCACTCTGCACTTGTTCACCTTGAAGCGGTCCATGTCCCTCTCTTTCTCATCCGCCACTTCTTTCAGTCTCTTTACCTCTGCCTTCAATGTGTCATTAGCCTCCTGAAGATGTCTGACAAAGGGAGGGAGACGCAGAGGCAAAGTTAAACAGAGAAATATACATAGAGAGGCAGACGCAGAGAATGACATACACCCATTATCATCAAGAGACTCTTGTTAACATGGCAGACAGAATATTCGGCCACACAACAGCAGTGCTGCCTGCATTTCTCTTCTTTCCGGAGCAGCCTTTAACTAGCAGTTGAGACATTATTTCTGACGCGCACGTGCGCGCGCGCTCACACACACACACACACACACACACGCACACACGCACACACGCACACACGCACACACGCACACACACACACACACACGCACACACACACAGAAACATTCCACGTTCAGATAACATGTTAACCGATTGGTTCGCCAGTATATATGTGACCTGTCTGAGTGTCACTGGTGTTTGTAATAGATCAATACGAGGCCCGTAGAGGCTGTTTATTTAATTGGGTGATGTGGTTCATTTACTCTGTGTGTCACTGACAACAAAAGCCTAGTCCATGAATGTGTGTGTGCACATGTCCCAGTACAATTCAACACTGACTTCCTTTTCCTTGAGGAATCTTGTCCTTCGCTGCCCTTCAGTCTATCTGTAATTGAAACACATGGATGTAGCTCAGCTGAGCGCTAACAGGAGGACTCGGGGGACTCTGTGCTTACCTTTTGTTGGTTGACTGATATTTGAAAGATGTGAGAGAGTGACAGCTTAACACGCATGACACGAGCAGTGGCTATAAAGGAAGTGTAGTGGCTGAACAAAGTGAAATGTGCAGTTTCTCAATGCATTATACATTAAAGAGAAACATGCTAGTATGGCAGTACATCCAGTCACATGCTGTGAACATAATGCAGACTGTTTAAATTCAACTATGAAGCCTGGAGATGAAATTTGGTTGTAAAGCTGATCAGATTTTTATTTATTTTTAAACCATTAAAGCAACTTTTAAGGTTTTTGTATGAACAACAGATCAAACA
The DNA here is from genome assembly GCA_900302755.1 of Chromis chromis. NCBI lineage: Eukaryota > Metazoa > Chordata > Actinopteri > Pomacentridae > Chromis > Chromis chromis. The sequence goes on from OMNN01024757.1 coordinate 9,198, forward strand.
TATAATGCCGGTCACCCACGATGACAAACCCATAAGTTGGGAACAGTCATTGTTTGCTTTTTCAAGTTTGAGCAAACAAAAACAATCTTTTCTTATATTTAATTAGAAAAAAAATAAAAGTGATGTCCTTCTATTGGTGGTCAGAGTGAGGGTTTTACCTTCACTATAGTTTTTTCCCATTTGTTGTCATACAGTTGCCCTATGTGCCTGTTAACTAATTATTCTAAATTGTCAGTAGATGTGAATGTGAGTGTGCTTGGTTGTCTGTCTCTATGTGTGGCCCTACAGAGGATTAAGCGGTGTATGGATAATGGATGGATGTCAGATTTACCAAAGCTGAAACTGAGTGATTTTATCGTCCAGGTCTAGCTGCCCAAAGACACACAGACCTGTTAAATGTCAGCAGTAATGGTGTCACCATTAAAAAAAATTTTCAGTTGCACCTGAAAGATTTTTGGTTTCAGTCTGGAGCACTGCTAGACTATAGACTTTATTGCCATTAGTGTAATTTGCTGTTTTTTCCCCCTACGTTTGAACAATTTATCACCTATTTCAAATATAAAGCGACAGTTTCAGTCACTGGGTTGACTATATAAAATGCCAATGTATTAAACTTCATTATAACTGACAGTAAAAAAAGGCCAAATGGACCTTTAGGTTGTAAAAGACACAACGTCAAAAAAGATTTTACTTTGAAACCTCAGATAAATGCTGGAAAAAGGGAGAAAGTCAGATACAAAGACAGTAATTCACCACCTTCTAAGTAATTCAAAGGCTCGGCTTGTTAGCACAGAACCAAACGAGCTGCAGAGTGTCATTAGCTGTGCAAACTGCCTCACACTCACTTATGAAACTGAACCTGATGGAGCGTCCCTCTAATGTTATGGATGACGGGCCAAATGTTGCCGCTGACGGAAAGCGGGTAGGCATGGAGGCTGATAAATGGACAGCTGGTTAGTCTTTGGCGAAAGCATGAATAAAAGCACTCGATTTTAAATTGCATCAGCGGCTCGTGTCGACACAGCGGAGTAGATACAAGGGAATTAAACTCAGATGATTACACTTTACAGCATCACAGAGCGACTGAGATGGAGGTGGTAACTCGTAGGCACCGGGCGGTATATAGCAGTGTGTGTAGGACATGATAGGGGTCATTATTATGTAGCTGTCAGGAATCATTACCAAAACCACATTTCAGTCAAGTTAGCTGTAACACATTTAACTGAGAACTATGATGGACCTGCTGCTGTGTCTGTTTTACGAAGAGATGGATGAATTCAGAGGACAAACTGTAGCGTTGGTATGCTGAACAGACCTCTGTCGCTTATTCACACAGCAGCTCTGCTTATTAGAGTCTGAAAAGAAAAAAAATGTATGAAGACTGACCTTTAGTGCAGGTGAGTGGCGCTACTTACTCAAACTGTAACCTTGCAAAAATTAGGTTTTCACCAAAGCAACCAGGCAGCAAGGTGAAGGCTTTGATTACAAGCTCCTCCAGAGAGAAAACACAAAATCCGTCAGTGTAGTGGAACCACTGATGAGGAGTTCTCTCTGGGCGAGTCACATTTAAGCTACAGATGTTCAGTTTTATCTCCAGATGAAGTGATTTAGATAGTCAGGCTGAAATCAAATCAGATTGTCTGACTTCAAATGGATTTTTGTTCAGTTTTCTTTACCAGATCCTGTTGCAATATGTTATTTTATCCAACTATAACTGTCATTGTTATGAGTGCCATGATAATCCATTCCGGGCATATAGGGCTGCATGATATACTGGTTCAGCAGCATCATTGCTATGTGCACATGTGCAATAGTAGCATAGCAGGAAGTGTGAGGCAAATGAACTCAAATAAGTTAGATTAAAGCAAGCACATCATGGTACAACTTCACTTTATTTAAAAGATGCAGAGTTTGTTGACGGGCTGTACGGTGGCTCGGGTGTTAGCACCGTCGCCTCACACCTAGAAGATCCCCGGTACATGCTGAGGTTAACTGATTATTCTAAATTGTCTGTAGGTGTGAATGAGAGTGTGCTTGGTTGTCTGTCTCTATGTGTAGCCCTGTGATAGACTGGTGTCCTGTCCAGGGTGTCCCCTCCCTTCACTCAGGTCGGCTGGGATAGACTCCAGCCCCCCCGTGACCCTACAAAGGATTAAGCGGTGTATAGATAATGGATGGATGGAGTTTGGTGACATGCAGGCTCCGTTGTGCACAGCAAAGGAAATAGAGAGAAACACTGACAAGGGAAGATTTGGTTGCAAAAAGAAATGCAATGTCTGTTGTTAAAGAAAAGATGGTGTTCAGAAACTCTCTGTCTGCAGCATCTTGCCATTGCCTCCACCACATGAGGAAACACTACTAATTTGTTTGACTATTAAAATTAGCAGCACAAACTCTGCATGATGAGGGGAGATCTCAACACCATGCAAAGAAAAAACTATTTGGAATGTCTCGTCAGTGTTACGCCCTATGAGAAATGTCCCAAATGGCAGTAAGAGAAATGATTCACAAAAGACATGATACCTGGTAACACAGTTACCAAGGAGGGTTTTAAAAACATGATCTGGTCACTTGATCAGCAGTATGTAAGACCATCGCACACCTGTTTTTCTCAAGCTGCCACCCAAGAGCTGTATGAAAAGTGCAAGACATAAGCCGACAGAGCTGTCATGAGTATAATATTATGCAGCTACAACAGACTTGTCGTTCAGCCGGACAGTGAAGCTCTGCATAAGTCTGAGTGTCCACTTTATTAATGAGGACTGACAACTGAAAAGTTGCTGTTTGCAAACAGCCTTTTCCCACATGATCATAGAAGTGAGAAGATTGTAACAGTGATAGAGAGAAGTGTTGGCTGCTAGGAGCCTCGATGAGAGACATCAAGTCTGTATAACAAACTGTGCAATGAACATGAAGACTGCTGATCTGATCTATTTATATAGATGTTTTTTTTTGCAATATTATATTGCAGAAAAACTAAACACCAATATGTCAATGTTTTTCAATATTGTGCGGCAACAATATTAACTTGTCAACTGAAAAATTGCAGTATCTCCTATAGAGTGTTGCTGTTGTGCTATGTGTAGTATCTCATTTAGTTTAGGCCATTTGTCTTCTATAGGATCTTGATCTGCTGAATTAGCCTGAAACAGATATTACAGTGCAGTTAGATTGTCCATAAATGGCTCCTCAATTGATTTTCCAATAGAATTCATAGTTAACTGACATGTAGATATTGTGATATAAAATTACAAGACAGCGGAATCCATCCATGTTCATACCTGCCTGTATTTCACCCCTGTGTATAGTGCTGTTACTGCTGTCTGGGCTGTTATGTGCTAATGAAAGATTCCATGTGAGGAGCACAACAACATTTCCCAGAATACACCTAATTCCTTCTCCAATTATGAAAAAACAAATGGTCTGTCATTTACCAACAGTAACTAACTGGGCTATAACAAACAGATGATGTGGCCTGTGTTTATTTTAATGTGAGGACTGGTTTTGCCCACAGTTCAGTATCACACATGTCTAAAAAAAAAGTTGGAAAAGTTGTAGCCACTAAAACTAATGAGTAGATAAAAATAATGCCCACTCTCTGCCAACTAATGTTGCTTTTCACCACAGCCAGTTATGTGATCAAAATGTGATCTAAATGTTTGGTCACTGAAGTGGCTCACCATAGATAGCCTATGATCACATTGTAACATCACTGCACATCCTCAGAGTGTTCCTGTAGTTCCAACAACTCCACTTACAGTTGTACGTTGCATCTTTAGCCAATCCCTTTACAAGTTTCAGAAATCATATTCTCCTGTTTAGACTTTCACTCATATCAAAACTCTACTTTAACGTCAACCTTTGGATCACGTAGCTCCTGAAAAATAAGGTGATTGAATTTAGAAGGCTACACCTGTTATTTCTCACACATATTTTATCTGTATTTAAAGGTGAAAATTGTAATTCTAGAGAAAGCCTGTTGATATTTAGCTAGTCAGCATATTTAAAGAATTAGCATGTGCCACATTTACCATCCCTGTCACTCCCACTGCCCCCATTACCTCCGTGTCAAGACACACTGCAGTAGTGTTGTGTGGATCAGTCCGAGTCACTTTGTTTACCATTTGCAGAGCCAAGGTAAAGCAGCTTTTTTTTCCAGCGCTCAACAGAGATAAATGGTAAATGGTCTGCACTTATATAGCACATTTCTACCTTAGTGGTACTCAAAGCACTTTACAATGTGTTTCTCATTCACACATTCACACACCAATGGCGACAGACTTCCATGCAAGGAGCCTGCCTGCCATTGGGAGCAACTTGGGGTTCAGTGTCTTGCCCAAGGACACTTCGGCATGTGGAGGGGTCGGGGATCGAACCACCAACCTTGCGAT
>OMNN01024758.1:0-25015 GCA_900302755.1 Chromis chromis
AATGTAAAATTACCTTAAATGTAAATCCACTGTTTTATTATGAATGTATAATATAATATAATATAATATAATATAATATAATATAATATAATATATCTATTTACATGGATGTTTACATTTACATTTATATTACTCTTATTTTTATTATTTTTTTTAACCTTATTTTTAGTACTTAGTTTTTGTTTTCTGTTTTTTGTCCGATAATTTTTACTGTACATAGAGAGCAAGATACACCAGAGTCAAATTCCTTGTTTGTGTACAAACTTGGCCAATAAAGTTGATTCTAATTCTGATTGTACATCTCGCGAGATTTCAGCAAGAAGCGCAGAAACTCCTCCCACTACCTCCATGTTGCCAATGACAACACCAAGCTCTGGGGGGTTTACTTCCTTCAACTCTGTTCAAGAACTCCTGAAACCGGTAAAAACGGGTTGAATTTGACTCCGTATTATTTCTGTATGACCCATTTTGACAAGAAGTGTCCTGTAAAACGCTACTTTTTATTTACTAAGCCTTTATTTTTTTATCCAGTTACGTAGCACTAAAATATTAGCTTTACAAACGAGCTAACGCAGCTCTAGGTTAACTTACAGGCTAGTTTAGCTGGTTTTGGTTTAACCTCCAGTACTGTGAAGCTGTGATGTCTGATCTGCTCAAAGAGAAATTGCAAAAAAAAGAGAAGAGGATAGTGAAGCTGCCCTCAGAGGGGAGCCATGCAGCCAGAGGCAAAGACACAACATTCAGGACGAAGGAGTGAGTACACTTTACCAAGAATATTAACTAATATCCACCTTATATCATTCTTACATTTCGTGTCAGCCATGTTAATTATTCATACCTGCCACAGCAATTCAGAAACCCAACACAGTATGTTTAAATTAGTATTTATGTGGAGTTCAGTCAACCACAGTGTGCATATGTTGTACTATTCTTCTGGCATTTGTCTTTCAGCTCTATAAGCACCGTGTCGTGCATCGATGAACTGCACCAGGATGACAACACTCGGATGGGTATAACAATGGAGAATACGTACCAGATGGGTGAGATAACAGTCACCTTAATGCACCACAACACTTTGCACCACAGCAGCAACACAAATTGTGAATATAGTACAACTCTGGTTCTGTGTTAACAAAGATTCAGTGCGTCGAAATGATCATATTTGGGCTCCAATATGAAATCACTTAATTTGACTAGTTTAAGCCTATGCTATACTTCATCTGACTCCATGTTAGAAGTAAAATGTTGTCCTTAAACTACTAAGGTAATATACAGTCATGTGAAAAAATTAGGACACTCCATTAAATATTCAGTTCTTTATTAAGAAATATCCACATATCAATGTCTAATCTTGTTTTTATTTATCTCTGGAAAACAAAGTGATTTAATTGCAGGTAAACAACAAAAATTAACCTTGTTTTACTCATTAAACAAAAGATATTAACAAAAATGTATATTCTAACTGAGGAAAAAGTTAGGACACCCTACCCCCTAATAGCTAGTGTTACCCCCTTTGGCTGAAATAACTTCAGCGAGACGCTTCTTGTAGCCATCTACCAGTCTCTGACATCGGTCTGAGGAAAGTTTGCCCCATTTCTAGTTTAGTTATATTACTTCTATCCCTCAGTATTGTTAAAATTGATATTAAATGTCCATATGTCTAAATATGTTTTAAAAAACACATAGGCTTTCATAGGATGTCCTAACTTTTTCACATGACTGTATAGTATATGTTTACACAGCTACCAATAGTACTATATCAGTAGGCAACTGTGTTTTTTCTCCTGAACATGCTGATTTATTTTAATGTAATTAAAAGGCATGTTGGCAGATTGGTCTGGTGGCTGCAAATCTGGAAGTGTTGCAGGTTTGATTACTTTAAACCAGCCGATGTGTCTGTCAGCTTTCAAAAATATCCTGTGGCAAACCACTGAACATACCTGAACGTAAAAATTTTAGCAGTTGGCAACCAATGCTTTATTTTTGTTTTGTTTATTAGAGCCATGTTGCCTATAATGCTACCATCTGATGACACTACACAGCCTATTTGCTTTAGCAGTGAATGGAAACAAGCCTAATTTTCCTTTTTCGGTCAACATTTTAAAAGTTTGCTTCAAATTCACCTAATAATTTAATGCTAACACAGATACTGACAGTACTACTATATCAGTTACTATGCAGTCAACTATATTTTAAAGGACATATTTCCTGATTTATTTAGATGTAATTAAAAGGTATGGTGGTAGGTTGGTCTGGTGGCTGCAGAGCTGAAAGTGTTAGAGGTTTGGTTGCTTTAAGACAGCTGATGTGTCTGTCAGCCTACAGAAATATCCTGTGGCAAACCACTGAACATACCTTATTATTCCTCCTGCTCACACTGGATAAAAGTGGCCTAACTACAGACAGTCATGCTACCGCTGCTCCCTCCTCCTCTGCCTGCCTTGTGACAGGTCTGTGTGAGACAGTGCAGGCGTAGGAGAAAGTGGTTGCCACTCGCTCTGTTTACGGCGAGTCGACAGCTTTACTGCGGATATAAAGTTGATCTGCTGCGAGGTGTGAGCGAGCGCTCGGCGAGAGGCCGGCTAGTGACAGTTGGAAATCCTCAGTTGGCTGCAGTTCAACAGACACAGCCATCCTGCCACGGTAGCTATGCCCTCTTCACCCCGAACACATGCTTACAGTGTGACACTTAACGCCTTTGTGCCTACATGCTTTTTGGGTGTGTCCTGTGGGAGTAGGTCCGTATGAAATTCCCGAGAAGGCACTGACACAACAAAGTGGTTGCCAAACTACATGGCATCCACAACATCAACGTAAACTATGAGAGCTATTTGGATGTGAACTCACGCAACGAGGCCGTTGTGCGAGTCCCGAAAGACACAGGATTCACGTTTTTTTTGTCTCCCAATTATCATTAACAGTATATTTTTGCTGTGTCTGTAATCACTCCCCAGTAGCGCGTTGCGGATTACCTCCAGGCCAAACCACTTAGTTATAATTTATACAAATAGTGTTAGGCCCCACTGTTGTAGAATTATTATTAAAAATAAACATCTCCCGTCAGCTCATGGCAGGACTGAGCTAACACCAGGCCTCACTCCCTTTTTCTCTCTCTCTCAGAGGAAACCTGAGCTCTCAACTCAAGCTCAGTGATTAAACTGAAGAAAGACATGCACAATAACTGAACCTATAGTGTTTAATCTACATATACAAGGAGATACATCTGAACACTCGCAGCTGAGAAGATCGTATGAGTCGAAATTTAACATTACGTCATTATAAAATGTGTAAAGTATAGCATGAAATCCTGTAGCTGTGCTCATAAGTGTGTGACAGTGTGAACTATGCTCACCAACACTTGTGTATTGCCTCACAAGCCGCGCTCTCTCTCTCTTTTTTCTGTTGCATGCGGGTGCAGCAGCATGAGCATGTGTTAAGTGTTTCCGTCTGGAGGCAAACAAAAAGACTCTATTCTCGAGCATTCTTTACCAGTGTGGTATCCAGAGACTGGGTCGGGACCCAAAGCGCGGCCACAGAAATATTAAAAGGGTCCACGCGTTACGGCAGAACGTTGGAAATTGTGTAGATCAGTGACTAATACCTGGAACTAACATCGCTGCGTAAAGCAGGGGGGAGTTGAGTCCAGCTGGGACCACCCGTGAAAAAGATATATACATTCATGGAAGTGTGAAGAAGTGCAGATAAGCGTGCCCTTCAGATTACTTATAAAGTACAGGCATGGTCTGCATGAAGCATTGGGTTAAAACAACAGTTTCAAATTTAGCAAAATATTCTTATTTGCTTCGTTACGTGACTTTAAACCTGTTTTTTTGCAGATTAAAAACACAAGATAGAAACATGTTCATTGGTGAGCTTTAGTGATACTGGTAAGGAGTTTTTGGGTGTGTTCCACTACACATGCTACCATACTACAGATTAATGTAGAACAAAGATTTAGTATGTCCCAATACATAGTGTGACTGTTTGCCAAAAATACTCGGATGTCCTACTACATCCAGCTGGATTTTGCAGTATTCAAGCCAGCAAGCTTTTCTGACCCACAATCCTCTGTGCAGTTACATCACACCGTCTAGTGCTACTACAAACCAGCTTTAGCTACCAAGACACTACAAAGTTAAAGACACAATATTATGACAAATGTAGCATACCCTAATTGTGCCCATACTGCATGAATACCCCAGTCTCCTCAAAATTACATTGCTATGTAACTAAACTGCATTCTCAACTACATTTCAAGGGGATTTTGTTTTGAAATAGATGCAATTTGTCACCTGTGACGTGATAGAAAAGGTAGCCTGTTTGAAAGATCCATGATTAATCTGTTGATTATTTTTTCAATAAAACAATTTGTTGTTTGGTGTTTAAGATGTCAGAAAATTGAAAAATGTCAATCAGTGGTTACCAAAGCCCAAAATGACATCCTCAAATGCCTTGCTTTGTCTACAACCCCAAATCATCCAGTTTACTGTCAGAGAAGAGTAAAGAAACCAACAAATATTTATATTTAGAGGCTGGAATTGGAGATTTTTTGAATTTTTACTCCAACTAGATAATCAGTTATCAAAATAGTTGAGGATTGATTTAATATTTGACAACTAACTAATCTTTGCAGCGCTACCCCCAGTAATCAAATGTACTGCCAATGTTGACCCTAGTTTTCCCCAACATCAGTCATTTTCCTATTTTACTGGATGGGCCTCACTTTTTTTTTTTTTTGGCTATATTGGATTTTGTGTTGGTGACTGTGTTGTCCCGGGAGTTGATCATATGTGCACATTTAAAGACTTTATTTCTATGCCAATGAATGCTGCTGTTGCACACTGTTGGAGCTGTAGGGGAACGGAAGCAAGTCTTGGAGCGAGCATAAATGTCACTTTCTTTGGATTTTCCAGGTAAATTTGTCCTAAGACTTTGTAGGAAAATCTGTCCAGAGGTTGTTTTGGACAACTGAGAAAGTGAGATAAGGTCTCTTTTTTAAGTTAAATGACAATTAATTTACACATTAGCAATTACAAAGCAATTGTTGCAAGTAAGATAAAATATAATATATAAGATATAATTCACAATTTCGTCTTACAGACTGCAGAAATTCACCAAAATGTTACAGAAAATGAACATAGCTTCATATCACACATCAGACAAGAGAGTTTGCTTCATAAATATTTCATCCAAGCTAATAAACACTCAATTTAACCTTATTTTTAACCTCTGGACTGAATCCTGGCTATAGGTGATTCTCCAGTGTTATCTCTGTTGGTGACAATGTCAAGGTTACAGCAGACACTGGGAAAGTGAAAATATTTGCAGATGAAGCATAGTGGTTGTTTACATGGTGAAATGTTCCCTGGGGGCTTGTATTTCCCACAGATATTCCCAAAGAAGAGAAAATGTCATTTTTTTTCCTCCCAAAAATGTAAATGGCCGGTTACTTTGCGCATTCACGCATTTTACAGTTTGTTTTTGTATTTAATCAGCCGGTTTATTTAATCGGCCTTGTCTGCGTGGTTCTGTCAGCGATGCGCTCATCTCCAGATGGGTGGAGGCTGTTAAAAAAGGAAAGGTTTATGAAAATGAAAGCCAAATCACACACACCAGTGCGTACGAACACACGGCTCCCCGCGAGGCGCACACATCCATTAGGCTCCCTCGCTCTGCGTCAGGAGGCCATTTGTTTAGGAAAAGACAAAAAAGGGACTTAGTGTGTGTACTTTACATTGGCAATCAAATTAGGATTCAAATGACGGCCACTCACTAGAGGCCATATTTGTTCTGTAACAAATTTCACTCCTCCTTCATCACCTGGTGGCTCCCCAGCCTGACCACACCCGGGAAATCTGTGGCTACCATTTGCATGGACAAAGAGAGCTGAGGGAAGGGCCTTCCGTCCGCCTGAAATAACTTGTTTACACAAATCATGCGAGGGATTCATTTTTGGCTCCTCCGGGGGGATTTTCCTCAGCGATTTCTTGCTCCGGCGTTATCATGAGGGCTCCATTACCCCGAGCCACTTGTGTAACTTCAGGTGTTGCTGAAGCAGGTCGGCCCTGTCACCTGATGACAAATGTTTTGATCATTAGTTGTGGTTCAGAGCTGTTTTTGGACAGCAGCCTCGCTTCCGTGTGCAGCGTAATGACCCGCCGTTCTCAGGTTATATTGGCTGGAAATGTGTGCCAGCAGCAAAAATATTTACACTTGTAGTCAATCAGCCAAGATCATCTCTGTTGACTTGTAGGGAATGTTGCCACAACAGAGCTGCCGCTTCTGTTCACAGGATACAGTCAGTCACGCCACGTTGTCCTCTTTGTGCACAGACAAGACTTGGGCTTCAATATGCACCTTCTTGTAGAATAGATAGAATAGAATAGAATAGAATAGAATAGAAAGCCTTTATTGTCATTATACAAAGTACAACGAGAGTTAAAGAGCCGCTCCCTAAGTGCACCAACAATATATGTTACAAAATATACAAAAACTCAAAAAACAAAACATCTTGTACTTTTGGTTTCACTTTCATCTGCAAGATATTTAGTTTATCTTCTGCACATTCACAGATAAGTTCTAGATTTTTGTTCTTGAAGTTAAGACTATACTATACATATTTTTTATTGTGCAAATCTAACCTTTCATTTTTCTTTAATAAAAGGCTAAATAATTGGTCCATCCAGAGTAAATGATCCATTTTCTTGGGACTAATTCTAGCCGTGGATTAACACACATTTAGTGCTCTAACTCAAAATAAACTAGTCCTCATATTTATTATAATGAAGTAACCACATGCAACACTGTGGTGCCAGGTTCAGTATTAATATGCATACTTTCTCTTTCACTGTCATCTGCAAGATATGTCGTTTATCTTTTGCAGATATACAGATTAATTCTAGATTTTTGCTTTTGACCGACTATAAAATCACTTTTTAATTGTGAATAAATCCCTTCCAAAGGCCAAAACCAGCAACGTTTTAGTCCATTTTTATTTTTTTTCCGACTTCCTAACTCGGTTGGTGACTCGCTTTCCCAATCCCGTTTATCTCAGTTGTGAAAATGTGAATATCTTTATTTTAAAAAAGCAAAATATTTCCTAAAACAGCTGGACTCAGTTTTAGTTATAGCAAACATCAGTCCATCAGGAGTAAATGATGCATTTTCTGGGGACTATTTTCATCTGTGGATTAACACACATTTGGTGCTCTGGCTTGAATATTTACGCATCACATGCAACACTGTGGTGCCAGGTACACTCTCTTTTACTTTCTCAGTATTATTCAGTATTAATATGCATACTTTCGGTTTCACTGTCATCTGCAAGATATTTAGTTTATCCTCTGCACAATCACAAATAAGTTCTAGATTTTTGCTTCTGACTTTGTTGTCAAAGTCAAAACCTTTGCTCTTAATTGGCTGGACAATTTTAAAGATAAAGCTGCATATATTCTGTAATTTTGATGCCATGTCAAAACCAGCAATGTTTCAGTCCATTTTTTATTACTTTTCAACTTCCAAACCTGGTTAGTGACCTGCTTTTCCAAAACCTGTTTATTCCAGTTGAGAAAATGTGAATATCATTACAAAAAAGGCTAAATATTTCCTAAAACTGCTGGGCACTGTAGTTATTAGTCTATCCAGAGTAAATGATGCATTTTCTGGGGACTATTTTTAGCTGTGGATTAACACACATTTGCTGCTCCAGCTTTAGTATTTACAGCAGCAGGACTGTGTATTTTTAATAGACTCAATGTAAACTACAGTCCCCATGTTCATTATCATGAAGGAACCAGAAACACGTGCAACACTGTGGCTCGCTGATGTGTTTTTAATCGTTTTTGGAGCACGGAACAGGCTTTGGTTACACAGACAATACTTCCACGGGTTCATTGATGTTTTTTAGGGGCCTTTTATGGGAATTGGTGACAAAAACAAATGTGTAGAAAAAGAAAATGTAACTAACTTGTCCACATCAAAGCGTGTTTACCGGTCCTCCAGAGTGCCACATCATATGTAAAGACAGAAAAAGTATCAAGAATTGTGTTGCTCTGGGGGCAGCTGAGTGAAGTCTGATAAATTTTGTGGTTGGTTTAAGACGAAAGAATACAAATCCCCGAGTATTGAGTTAGAAATGAGCCTCCCAGACTGCTCTAGCCCGCTCCTCACCTGTAAGTCTAGAGGATCAACGCCACATTAGCTAACAGAACATACCTGAATTGCATTGTAGGTATTGTAGACAGCAAGTGAAGACAAAGAAGACGACCAGGAAGAAGAATTGTGGTCATTCCACAAACAAATTGTTGTAAAATACATATTTACTATATTTAACCTGAATTCAACGGTTTCATTAAATAAAAAGAACATATTTGTGAAAGTTCCAATTTTTTACCATTATTTTACATTAGACATGTACATTTATAAATTATAATCAGTTAATTGTTGAATCTTAGTGAATATTTTGTGCCAAACTCAAAAAATTCCCTTAAGGACGGACAGACTGACAACCACAAAACATTGATTTTAACATTATTGTCTACTGTTCGTACTGATTTGTGTGCAAAAATTACATAAATAGATTTTTAAAATGGGTGGCCTAAAAACATTTTTATTAAATCCATTGTTCAGTTTCACCATAAATGCTGTCATTTGATAATCAATGCCTTCATTTTTTTTTAAAGCACATTGGACAATACCCAGGAAGCTTACTGCATATTTTGCATTTTCCATGAATAGAGTACGTGCTTGTGGAAAATGTCCCATCTGTAAATAAACAAGGATGTGTGAAAAACTGAATAGTGTTTGACAGCTGGTGACTGCAAAAAAAAAAAGAGAAGTAATTCCTCTACAGTAACAGGTTTGTTGGGTTTCTGTTCTCTCAGCTTCACCTTCTGACCTCAACTTTATAGATTCTTCACACACATTTTAATAAACACGGGTTTCATGAATGATAAGTTGCATCGTAATTAAAGTATGTGTCAGGAAGACATGATAAATGGCACCTCTCTTTCTTTGTATTAAGAAGCCCCGACCTGTTCCATGTGTTGGATTGGGTGGAGATAATTATTTAATTGACCCCTACATGCTCTTAAGCATACATATTAGTTCCAAAATGTGCGCTGATGCTATCATCTCTGTTTCTCTTGTTTGCAGATTTAGACCTGTTTTACCCGTTCCACTTCCAGGCAGTCAGTCCCCTTAAGACAACATCTAGGAATGAGAGCTGCAGAAAAGTAGTTAGCTGTTGCCAGTGACAGTTTGTTATCAACACAAAAGACTAATGACTCGATAGTAGCTGATGGTTCGAGTGTATCTGAGGCCTCTGGGGGGGAGCCATGAATGTTTTGACAAACGCAAATAGAAAGAGGAGTTTTAGGTGTGACATTTACACAGGAAATGTTTGGAAATCCGCCTTGTTTCTGTGTAATTTTCTTTGATTGACAAGTGGTCTGACATGACAGTTTGGCTCTGTTGGTGTCGAATACAAAAGTTCAAACAAATGAACAATTCTGCCCATGTTTTCACTCAAATGAAGCCTGTGGAAAATGCATGTGTGTGCACTTCTAAATGTATACGAAACACGCTTCGTGCTCTCTTTGCAAAAACAAAACATACTACTATCTTCTTCCATGTGTACATCAAAGAAATCTATTCTTACATGAGTGAAAATGCTTCATCTTGACACATAAAAATAAAATATATCTGTAAAATATTTCAGTTTTTTGGTTAATAAGGAATTTTTAAGGTAAATTACATAGTTTAAGGTGTTTTATTTTGAAAGGATTATTATTAAGATGTTTTTGTACAATTTAAAAACATCAAATTGGTGGTTAAGTGTGTAAATCTAACAGTCTGTCCATTCAGTCTGTAAATGCACGACATAAAAGTGATTTGGTACAAAATATAGCCTGTGTTATATGCAGACATATGCATAAGTCACTGTATCATTTTATTATTTTTCTTGGTTTCATGCTTTGTGCTCATATATATGATGTCATATTTTGTTACATGAGTGAAAATGCTTCATCTTGACACATAAAAGTAAAATGTAGCCGTAAAATATTTCCGTTTTCGGTTAGTAAGTGGTTTTTTTAAAGTAAATTGCATAGTTTAAGGTGTTTTATTTTGAAAGGATTATTATTAGGGTGTTTGTGTGCCATTCAGAAACATCAAATAAGTGTTTAAATGTGTAAATATAACAGTCTGTCCATTCAGTCTGTAAATGCATGGCATAAAAGTGATTTGGTACAAAATATAGCTTGTCTTATATGCAGACATACATCTCAATATGCATAAGTCACTGCATTATTTTATTATTTTTCCTGGTTTCATGCTTTGTGCTCATATATACGATGTCATCTTTTGTTACATAAGTGAAAATGCTTAATCTTGACACATAAAAGTAAAATATAGCCGTAACATATTTACATTTTCAGTTGGTAAGGGATTTTTTAAGGTAAATTACATAGTTTAAGGTGTTTTATTTTGAAATGATTATTATTAAGATGTTTTTGTGCCATTTAAAAACATCAAATTGGTGGTTAAATGTGTTAATCTAACAGTCAGTCTGTAAATGCATGACATAAAAGGGATTAGGTACAAAATATAGCCTGTGTAATATGCAGACATACATCTCAATATGCATAAGTCACCGTATCATTTTATTATTTTTCCTGGCTGCACACACGCTTTAAATCATGACTGGACGTATGATTGAGCAAAGGCAAACTACCAAATTGACTAAAATTATACAGCTACCGTCTTTTGAAATATCCAGCATATCAAATGCCGAGAAACACTCTTAAATCATTTCCTCGGCGTGCTCCTGCAGCGCATGTTTACCAGGGGGTTTGTGGTTTGAAAATATATCTTACCAGTGATGTTGCCAGACAGCAGCAATATACTGTGTGTTTCTGTTTTGCGAGCTGGTCCTGAAGTTTATATATCTGGTATTGTCACAGCTCTGACTGCTGTGAGTGTATCCTTGAGAAAGTGCCATACCGAGGTGGTTGCGAATTTAAACCCTAAAGACAGAGGATACAATGTGTTCCAGAGGCATTGTTTTGGTTTATTTATTGGAAATCTCTGCATAAATCAAATGTTCTGATAATAAAGAGAGAGAAAATATGTTATCTGTGGCAGCTCCGGTTACGACATCCTGCACTGCTGAATAAGCCAGATGATTGCATACATTCATATTTGTGTGTCTTTCAGTGCTCTTTGTGGCGTCCGTCCTTCTCCAGTTTCATTACAGTGTGTTTACACATGTCTGTGTATGTGTTTGCCGCCAGTCTGCATTGTAGCCTCGTTGTGAGCAAGTGTTGTTTGATGGTATTTATCTTGTGTTAGTCCATATTGGCTCAAAGCAGGATATTTTGCAAATGTGGTGATGTAGCTTATTTATGCCGTTTTTAGACATGAGGTGGATTTGATGCTCATCTCTGCCATGGATTAATCCTCCATTTATACTCAGACAGTACGTGTTATAGAAGAAATAATCCACAGGACAACTTGATAAAGTTCCACTGTTGGCTTTAACTCATGCACAACTAAAATACTTGGTACAAAAATGGTACTTCTTTTCTAATATTTTCCCAAATAAGAGAAAAAACGACTAATTCATCACACCTCCATCTAGATCAAAAAGCAGGTAAAGGTGCACCGTTTCTGGAAAGCAATGATCACAGCCAACTATTCCACACACTTTAAGCTCAAGAAATAAAATTGTTCACTTACTTTATCACCCTCAAAATAAACTATACTTTACACCACAACATTAAAACCACTGACAGGTGAAGTGAATAACATTGATCATATTGGTTCTATGTGGTGTTCTGCTGGAAAACCTTGGATTTTAACATCCGTGTTGATGAGACTTAGACACACAAATAAACATTGTCCCTGAACAAGCACACTCCCTAATGCAAATCCCAAATGTCACTGGCCTACCCCCGCAGGAAAATGCACCCCACCACATGGCAACAACATCAACCAATCAGGAACATGTTGAGGAACATGACAATGGCCCAAGATGTTGATTTGACATCCAAACTTCCTAGATCCCATTCTGATCAAGCATCAGCAGGATACAGTGGAACAAGTTGGATTGACAGAGGCCCCACTGCACAAGCCAGATCCACTGCCATCATGCCAGACCCCATAAGACACCCTGAGAGGTCCTCTTGTTCATGCCCAATGGTTCAGAGCATTTCTGACCACATAAGGGGGACCAACACAATATTAGGCAGGTGGTCATAATGTTATGCCTGATCGGTGTATACTGTAAATTGTGCTTTTAATTCCTACTAAATCTTATGTGAATTGTTATTGTTGAACTTGCATTCTAATCATTTAAACATCAACTTAAATGCACTTTGGCTCTTACAGAACGATTCCTTCAGTTTTGCAATTTCAAAATCTATCTTACTTTTGCTGTTTATATGATCACGCATACTGTAGCTTTAAATTCTGACATGGGAACTGAACAAATGTTATGTTTTCTATGGCTCAAACTTGAAAAATAGGAGTTTGTCAAGTCTGAGAACTCTTATGATGCTACCAGCGAGTATAATTTTGTAACAGAAGCTTGTGTTTCAAACTGTAGGCGTTGAGTTTGGTAGATATGAAGAATTGGTACTGGTTACATTATTGGAAAAGTGGGACCCCTGGAGCTCAATCAATTTAAGGATTAAATGTCAGGATGCTACATCAATTCTAACCATTGTATTATTTGATCTGGCTCTTGTAATTCCCTTAACTTTACAGAAGTGAGTTCTAAACCGCCTATTTACCAGAGTTCACCCTCAAACTCTAGATCATCCATCTATCAGCTACACCCGTTTATCTGTTGGAGGGTGGCAAAGTGGGTTGGGGTAAGGATGTGGTGGCCGGAACCGATTCCGGTTAACCATTTACCCTCACAGAACCTTCGGCCAAGTTAGAATCACCAGTTGACCTAATGTTTATATCTCTGGACTGTGGAATAAAGAACCAGAAAACCCACCCAGGCAGGTTCAAACACCCAGAACCTTCTTGCTGTGGGGCGACAGCGTAAACCACCGCCCCCATTGGAAATAATTGGCTTCCATTTATTTCTGTATTTGACACTTC
Source organism: Chromis chromis (assembly GCA_900302755.1). NCBI lineage: Eukaryota > Metazoa > Chordata > Actinopteri > Pomacentridae > Chromis > Chromis chromis. The sequence goes on from OMNN01024758.1 coordinate 13,111, forward strand.
TTTGAGTTGTGTAATCCATTGTGATAGTTGTGTCCATCATGTCTTATTATGTCCACCTTTCTAAAGGTAACACTTTTTTCACTGCATTTGTTTTATTAAGGTGTTGACTTAACTTAAGGTTGTTGAACTGTATTGGATAACACTTAGAGGTGTCCCTTTGCAGATATAAACTGTACTGACATTAAATTAGAACCACCATTCAGTATAAAGCAGCATAATTCAACTACAGTTTTGCTGAATCATACACACTGTGGTTGAGCTTGTCTCCTTGCTTGGTAATGCAGTTTAATTTACCTAAAAAGACACCACAGCATAACCTCATAGTGTTAATCAGTCTTATTATAAAGTTTGCTCCAAACTGCATGTACTTTTTTCTGTATTTTATTGTGCACTTTATCTCTTACATGCTTTTATTTTTCTCATCTCTTGTATTTTCAGCTGTTTTAGTGGTCAGTTTTAATTATTCTATAAATCAATGTGCACTTTATTCAGCTTGTCTGTAATATTTATACTTAATTTAATGTAGAATTACTGATTATTTCAAAAACATGGATTCAGACTTCCAGAGTTTAAGAAGTTAAACAACCAATCCTGTCGACTTGCAGAGTGGGGCTTTCTGTATTCTTCTTTTTCTTCATTAGAATCGGTTTCCAGTTCTAACATGTATTACTCCAATATGACAACTTACCACGGTGTAGTACAGAGTAGTTTTACATTATTGTAGTAGAGAGACACTGTGTAGAGTTCCATCTAAGCAATTTTAACATCGGAAGGGATTATTTTCATGGAAGAAATTTCTAAATATGTAACTTTGATGCACAGAGATGAGTTTTTAGGGGTTAAATCAACAACCGGAGAAGAAACTTTGATTCAAATGAAAGTTGACTTTAACATTCAGGATGATGAATTATGCAGCTTGTGTCTACTAATTGATTTTTCATGTCTTAGGGGTATGAACTGAACCCAGTTATTGACTAGAATGTTAAAGGAGTTGTCGCAACATTTAGTGTTTTTCTCTTTCTACAGAGTCTTCGGCTTCTACAAGGGAATTTTACCCCCGATTCTGGCAGAGACGCCCAAGAGAGCAGTCAAGGTGAGGTTAAGGATGTGCATGTTTGTCCACAGAAAGCTCGCAAAGCCTCTCCTCTGTGTGCGCTGCAACGCTCCGGATCTGGTTTCATTGTGAGCTGCTCGGCTGCCATATGAAAACACTCAAACCGCAGTTGCTCTAACATGGCACACACGTGTTGATTAAAGCCATGACGCCCTCCGCCATGTCGGCCTCCTCAGCCACTCCTGTTTGCTCCGCCGGCCTGCCAAATATTGACTTACAAGCATTCATCCCCTCAGCGCCATCTTTGGAGATTTGCAGGGAGGGCTTGGCATCTCTCTCCTGTAATGGAGTGACAGGGGATGGAGGGTGGGGGGAGGGAGGGCAGGAGGCACATGGCGTGGAGCTGCTCGGTAATGAGATGCTGGATGTGTGAACTTTAAAAAATAAGTGCTCACACTGTGAAGATGGGGTAATCGCTCACGCAGCGAACAAAGCTAGCTGATGGCGAGTAACGTCTGGAGCGAAGAATTAAAGCAAATTAAAGCTCCGATTAAGTCGCCTCGGCTGGCATCTTGCCCTTTGCTCAGATAAACAAATCAGTGGATCCGTCTTTTGAGCCTTTTTGCTTTCCAGACGCCTAACATTCAAAATTCTGCACACAAACTTCATTCCACTCTCTTCTTGGATGCTTTTAAGGTATCCGTCTTCATGCATGTGTGCAGAAATGTCACTTTATGATGCTCATTCCTCCCCGATCTCTCCTCTGCAGTTTTTCACCTTCGAGCAGTACAAGAAGCTGCTGAGTCTGACCCCTTTGTCTCCCGCTGTGGTGAGTCTTAGCACACAGAAACACCTGAACACACTCTCGCTTGAAAAAATAAACACATTCAAAAAGGGACCAGCGAGAATGTCACACCCAGTGTCAAAAAAATCAACATTTCAACTCACCGGCCACGAGCTTTTTAAAACACGAGTGGATGCCAAGAATAATCTTTGAGCCAAATGAATAATTTTGCTGCTAATGTAAAGTTTTCATGTGCAAATGCATGTAATTCATGAATACATTAAGAAAGGAAATTGTTAGTATCTTGGTTGCATATTGTTTCTGCTAATGCGAGGCTAAAAAAAACATGTGCACAGTTTATTATTGCATTCTTACTATTATTTAATATTATAATGACTGTTGTAATCAGAGCTTTTCTGCTTAATCATGAAACTATTTCACATTGAACAGGATAAAGAGACACAGTTGCAAACAGGGATTAAATAGCGACAACACTTTTGTTCGACGCTAAGCTCGTATAAAAGCAACTTTGATGACACACAGAAACGTCATGTGTGTGTAAGGCAACAAATTGACATGCTACCGAGTAATTTGTGTCACTGCAACTGTCAAGATGCTTGTGAATCGGGTTTGCAGGAATGTATGAAGCACAATGGTGACATGGACTCTTGTTTGGTGGTTGGGTGTGTTTTTGGCACTCAGCTGGTCATCAGCTGGTGAAACTACCGACTTCACGTTTCTGTATGACCTTCATTCCAGTCAACAGAGCAGCTACAAAGCAGTTTACAGAAGTTTGGTTCTTGCTGCTCTGAGTTAATCCACTGTAACTGGCAGCTTGTCAGGAGCTATTTTTATTACAGAGGCATTTTTTGGTTTAATTTTATTGCCTCATAGTGTGTGAGGATGTATGTAGAACTTCTTGATTTTGACTCAAAAGTAGGTGGAAACAAAATACTGCATGTACACATGATGCATTCCAGTGTAATCCGGTTAATACAAACACTGTAGACTTAAAGTGGGGCAGATACTACATTTTATTATTCTTCAACGACATGCAACTTCAGTGCTCATGACAAAGTGGTGCGTAAACTCAACGTGATCGTGGATCCCCCAGTCAAGTTTGGCCCATTAACAATTCAAATTAAGCTTATTCAAACAAATGACTGTGTTCTCTTCACTCACTGCACACGAAGAAAAAAGAAAAGAAAAAAGAAGCATTACTTTGTGCATTTCTGCACTGTCTGCTGCAAAGTTTAGTTTTAAAGCTGGAGTGCAGGACTTTTACATATAATTGAACATCTGTTATACTGAAGTTCTTCCCAGATGAGTTCATATGATGCTGGTTAAGTGTATCAGTGGCAGGTAAATCTCTCAGTGTCTCATAGTAATATTCCCACATTGTTAGACCAGTTGCAAAGTTTTACATCAACTAGTACTGATTGGGTTGCCAGACCTGAAGAGGGGAGTAAATACAGCAATGGTGAAGGATCAGGCTAGAGCAACAAGTAATCAGGGTCAACGGATTATTGGCCCGCCTGGTTATCAGATTAGATATTCAGTGTTTTTCTCATTACTGGTATAATTTTTTTTAACTTTCAACCAATTCTCAATGAAATAAATACAATTTGAAATGGTGCTACTAGACACCCTGTAGTTATGTGATTGGTTTAGTCATAAATAACAGCATGTCAACACTGGCGGATAAATGGGGTCAGCCCTATGTTCCCACAACCCAATGGTCCCACAGCCCTATGTTCCCACATTTTTAAGATTTCTCTTTCAGTGAAAATTTTGAAAATTAGGCCCTATGTTCCCACATGTCTCACATTTCTAAGACCCCGTTTACACAAAGGGAAAACGCAGATATTTCCATGTGGTTTGGCCTCTCATTTACACGAAAACCCCGTTTTTATCTTAAGAAAACGATTATTTCTAAAAACTCAGAAAATAGGGCCTAATTTTGAAAAATATCTTTGGAATGTGGGAACATAGGCACGCTCCCGGATAAATGATGAGTAGTTCTCTTGTAAATAAAAGTATTTCAAACACTTAATTTTGAATTAGGGCAGATTTTCAGCTCCACATCTTGATTATTGGTGTTTTTTATGACAAATACACAATATTGGTATCAGCCGAATCCATTGACCCTTAACAAGCAGTATGGTGGAAAACATAGGAAGCATCCAAGATAAGTTTCTGATGCACCAGTTAGAAAGAAACTCTGAGAAAGAAAACGATCAACAGTAAACTTTTTAACGTTTTATGGCACTTATCCAGGTTGTTTCCACCTGACTAGATCCTTGCTTGTGTTGTATCTACTCTCAGATGTACGTCGCTTTGGATAAAAGCTTCTGCTAAATGAAATTGTAGAATTGTAGAACAGCATCAACAGTGTTTTGCAAGAATAGGAACGTAAAGGTTCCGCACTGCAGGTTTAAATAACTGCAATCTCTGTCAAGACTACAGTTTAGCAACATGTAAAATACTACTGGGGTAGATAATCTCATTATACTTCATTAAAGATCTCAGCCATGTGGGAAGTCAGACCGTGAAACTGCAAACTGCTGTCAAACTGCAAGAAAGTCCACCAAGATTTCTGACATGCCAGAAATCCTTTCAGTTGACGATGGGGGTGCTGTTCATTCAGGCAGACTTCCTCAAACTACACGTCAAACAGCAACTAATCTGACAGAAATGTGTCCCGATTCTAAAAACACTATTTCCTCAAACGGAATCCAGAGGGAACTTTTAAAATTCGTACGGTCTTCACTATACTATGTTAAGTGCTATGAGATAATATATGTTGTGAGTTGGCACTATATAAATCAAATCTTCCTGGTTTTAATTCAGTTGTGTTTACACACATCAGACGAATCAGGTAAAAGTTATTGCCACAGTCGCCAGGATGTAAAGGTGTGATACGTTACAATAAGGACGCCCTTTTAAAGCCAAATTAATCAGTAAGACCTCATAGCCATTGTTTCATTTCAAACCCAGTGCACTGGAGCGAAGCCAAAATAATCTAAACCATAACCCCGTCCCTACAGCCGAACTCGGCTGCGTGTTTACTCGGCGGTTGTTACTTTTCTCGACTGGTTCCACCACAGGCCGCGAACACACAAAGTGGTTTCATCCTCCTTGAGTTTTCTGTTATACTGAGTCAGAGTTTTTAAGCTAGACAGATTCACGTTGCCGGGGTGCGGTCACCACACACCGCCTATTCAGGTGGCAGCCAGGTGTCAGCCATGATGGATGACTTTTACCTGCAACCCAGCGTCAGAGCCGCCTCGGCACGGTGAACGTCCTCGACTTGTTTTTACAGCCATCGGTGGAGAAATGTTTACCTGTCCCATCCATCATGCCGTCCTCCCACACCTCCTTTCTCACTATCTTCTTCCTGCCCTTCCTTCTTTCCTCAAGTGCCTCTAACCCCATTTTTCCCCCCCAGAGGCCCTCGCATATCAAGTAGTGTAATCACATCAGATCATTAGCGAGAGCGAATTGCAGACTGAATGGTTCCCTCTCTTTCCTATTCAGCATGGCACAGCTGAATGCCTTCACTCTGATTAATGAGGACACACACAGTAATAATACAAATAAGGAATTAAAACGTGGCGGGCTGGCTGTGTAAACATCGTGAGGCATGTCTGAGAGGATGGGTCCCGGGGCCCTGACAGCAGGATAAAGAGGCAGGAAGAGTAATGAGCTATAGACACGTTCTTGACATGTTCCCATTACGCCTCTCTCTGAGCACGCACACACACATTCATATGCAACCCAGTCAGTGCAAATACATGCAGTGTTGCAACCATTTTCGCAAATTCTGTTAGATTTTCTCCTACGACGGATGACAAGATGAATTAAAGCACTTTGTTTGTAGGAAAATAACTGATTATTCTACATTTTTGGACTTCCTCCTATCTGTCATCTAACATTTTGTCAGATGCTAACAACATGTCCTGTGTGTCTTCAAGCATTTGTCAACAGAAGCAAATATCAATTTCACACACAAGTGATTTCAACTCACAAGTGATTCCTGCAAAATTACACTCTTGCCTCATTGACATCAGTTTGTCTATTCTGCCGCGTCTCTACCCAAATATTATCTCCACATTCTCAGTTCTAAATCATGTCCATCTCCCCTCCAGGCGCTGTCTGCAGCAGGGCTCGGCGCAGGCTTGACTGAAGCTGTTGTCGTCAACCCATTCGAAGTGGTGAAAGTCAGTCTCCAGGCCAACAGAGATTCCTTCAAAGAGGTTGACTCGGATAAAATGCTGCCTTAACTTGTAAAGTGTTAGTAATGTGCACGTTTCTCCAGAAAAACCGTTGACATGTCCTTTTTTTCTGAATTCCTTTTCTCTGATACAGCAACCCTCCTCTTTCGCCCAAGCAAGACGCATAATTAAGTCAGACGGGTTCGGACTGAAGGGCCTGAATAAGGGATTGACGTCAACGCTGGGACGCCATGGAGTTTTCAACATGATCTACTTTGGCTTCTACTTCAACGTCAAGGATGCTATTCCTACCAACCCGGTAAAAATGCCAATCAAAATCTATGATCTGACCGGTTTCTGCCCAAACCAGACGCCACTTTGTTTTGGTGTTGGTAACCTTGACTACTCTTAGTTTTTGCTAACCTCAGGCAACATGATCCGCACGTGTCTCAGCCACCTCGCTGGAGGGGAATAGCAAGTGTTTAACAGTATGATTAGTCAGTCTGACTTCCATGGCAAAGGAGGAAGCAAAAATCAGAGAGAGAATTGTAAGATCAGCCCGGCTAATACCTCGTCTGTTTGCTCTTCATAACATCCTCAAAGTTTCAGATTACACATCCGGCAGGGCTCTGATGGCCCAAACAAAAGTTAATTTTGTTTAATGGAAACGTTACCATACGCCAGTTCCACATGTACAAACTGGGGCATTAGATTAACTCCAATGAACTAATTGGAAGCAGACAACGGTACTATTTTCAAGAGGAGGTTACAGTGGGAGGCCAGGCTCTGCTATATTTTCAACATTTTTTCCAGTGACGCATGATATACAGAGAACCAAGTGGTCATCTTCTGTAAATGATAATTATGTGGCTGGATGACTCAAATAGCTCTCTTCTCAGATTGTGGCCATGGCCTTTTGGGAACGATCCGTCGGTGTGTACATTGATGGAGTGATCCTGTTTGGGAGACTCTCACGGTTGCCATTGTTGCGGCAGCAAAGCATAAATATTGTCACCGGTGACGACTCGCAGGCCAAGCCGGTGGCTTTTCTCCACAGCAACATGAGCAACGAGCTTGCAACTCAAACGTGTCCGTAGTCAAATTCGACCTGCCGAGCCCGGGCTCCTCTCATGAGACCATTTGAATAGCACAGAAGAGGCAGATAGCACACTGCCATCATTCACGAGCGAATGTGTTAGGAGATGTTTGCTTAAGGCTGTTAGGAAGTGGGTTGATGGGTGTACTTAGGCCGCGGCTATGTTACCCCCTTTCCCCACATCCCACTTGAAAAAAACAGAAGAAGTGGGATTAGCTGTTGATTTACCACGGCTCTCAGGGTGTCCAGCCGCTTGAGAAAGGCCTGGACCAGAGAGGCTGCTGTCATTTGTAAAAATATCCTGGCCAATTAGCTGTCAGAGCTCTCTGAGTCTGGGCTTCTTTGGTACAGTAATACCCCTGTGCCGAGTCACAGCCCAATTACCCAAATTGTCCCCATATGCCTCCCCAGTCTGCCTGCATGAACCCTGTTTATAAATCCTCCGTCTTGGCTCCCCGAAGAACATGTGCTTCTGCTCAGCCAATCAGAGCGCCGCACCACAGTCAGGAAGTACTAATCTGCCCCCCGCTACCATAAAATGATCAGGGCTTTCATGCCAGCTTTGCAATCATATGCACAAGTCCCCTCATGCTCTGCCTCACTTTCGCTCACAGACACATCACGTCTCACTGCTGACTTTGTCAACTCACTGTCGCTGCTTTCTTTTAATCCCTGCAGGCGTTTTATGTGTTATTCGAGTTTCGTGCCACTAATGATTCCAGTAAAATGCTCTCCTCTTCTTCTTCGCAGGACCCCACCCTCGAGTTTCTGAGGAAGTTTGCCATCGGCCTGGTGTCGGGGACCATCTCCTCATGCGTGAACATTCCCTTCGACGTCGCCAAGAGCCGCATCCAAGGCCCTCAGCCGGTGCCGGGGGAGATCAAGTACCGCACCTGCTTCCAGACCATGGCGCTGGTGTACCGCGAGGAGGGGTACGGACAAGTAGCGAGGCATCATCAGGGCAAAACTTGAATCACTGTCACCGGTTGCATCCAAGAAATAATGAGCCACTTTGTCTGTTTTGTTAGCAATTGATAGTTGGTTACCTGCCAAACTGACTGTCAGGGAAGACAAATGTAGCAGCTGCAGCTACAAGTTAGCAGGGCTGTGATTGCCTGGTGTGAGTTTCCCTCCACTAAGTACAGGGGAAGTGCACGCATAGCCTGATGCAGAGCTGCGATCCAATGAATGGAAACCAAAGAGTCGTGTTCAACTGTGGGCTGTGTTCCCCCGCGAGTGTGATCATACATTTCTGCAGTCTGTCAGCTGTATAGTAAATGTTAACATATTTTCAAGCCTCAGACAATGACAGCTCCAAATGGAAGCTTCAAGGAAAGATGTATGTTATGTTAGCAGCTGGCCCCGGGCTTTCCACTTTCCCCCATGCGGCTCTGCGAGACAAGGGCCAGCGACATGTTTGTAGTTAGTGCATGTTGTTAGTTTGCAGTTGGGGGTTGCTGCGAGAGAGCGGCACTGAAAACGCTGTCGTCGCAGGGGTGCGTGGACGGTGCCCCCGCCGCCACATCCAGTCCCCTTCTCTAACACAACACAGTCCCAGCTAATTAGTGGTCCCTATGGGAGACGTCGTTAAGCAGACCCTAACGAGCCGCGCGGCGCTCCACGGGTCAATCTAATCAGACAGAGGGCCAGGGAGGAAGTGGGTCGAGCCTTATTAACGCCATCAGTGGCGGGGGCAGGGAGCGGGACAGGGAGCACGAGGCGGAGGCGGCCAGCCACAGATCACCTTGAATGCATTAAGGAGCAGGTAGTCGCCGGCGCTGGCCTGTTAGAAACCTATACGCCTGATGGGGTGACAGACAGACAGGCAGGCCGGCAGACAGACAGACAGACAGACATGCAAACTCTCAAATCCACTCTCTTTTATGCAGTCACGAGCAAGAGCACAGGCACATGTACTGTAGTTATACATACAGTGATGGAAGAAGGACTCAGATTAGAAAAACTGAAATATAAGCATCAAAATAAAGTTATCAAAACTGGAAGTATTTATGATGCAGAATGGTTCCCTATGGTAAATAATGGTGCATCATGTACATCATTTAATGTGGCATCTAAGAAGTCTTATTGATCATATTTCAACTTCATATTGTGATTGTATTTGGTATTAATAATCTGAATCTGCAAAGTAACTAATAACTACACAGACTGAATAAATGCACTGGAGTAAAATGTGCTGCTGAAGTGTCAAGTTTAGGATGTTTCTTGAGTAAATTTGCTGTAACTTTCCACCACTGCATACGTGTATAAACACAGCCAATACTCAACTGTAATCTAAACATCATTTGCATAACCTGGATTCTAGTATTTTGCATGTTGGTGCAAAAATAATCATGCATCACGTATCTTTTCCTGCAGGTACTTGGCGCTGTACAAGGGGTTGGTTCCCAAGATAATGAGACTTGGACCAGGTAACAAAAGAAGTTCTTTATACTGATATTAAAATCATCAGCATGATCACATTTTCTGTCACAGAAGATGAAAAATATCTGTTTTAGTTAGAATTTTTGATTTTCAGAGTCCTACACAGACTAAAATCTATCATTTTTTTACGCCCACATACTCACATGTTGTTTACTAAATACAGTTTTGTATGAACGTTTCCACTGAAATGAGATCTATTTCCTTCTATTTTTGCTAATTTGTATATTTCACATGTTATATTCAGTAACAAAAAAACAAAAGAACATTTACATAATACTTTCCAATAACTATGTAATATTTGAATGGAACGCTTGTAAGCAGACAGTAGCTACAAGCTTTTAATGCAAATCTATAATATATTTATTTGTCTTCCCCAGAAATCTAACCTCACTATATCACATGACATTAACCGGCAGTTTCTATTGGCCGATTAGCTCACACTGTGTTTTTCTACAAATAAAGACCTTTTCTCTCTCATATTGTGTTGCAGGTGGAGCGGTGATGCTGTTGGTCTATGAATACGTGTCTGGATGGCTACACAGAAACTGGTAACAAAGAGAGAGAGAGAGAAAAAAAAGGAAACCCACATTAGTGCCTTATGAGTTGTGCCTCATTACCAGTATTGTTAACTGACCACATCAGACCAAAATGCAAAATACCAAATCAGCATTACAATATTTCTTAGAGTGCAGGGAGGAAGAATGTCATGGTGAAGTAATCTCCTCAGGAATTAAGACCAGCTGCGATATGTGAAGAGTGACAAATACATTTCAAATAGAAAACAGGTTTACAATAAGTCTTAAAGTCCTATTTTCTCAATGAGCTGCTTGCAGTGAAGTCCGACATGAACACTATTATCTTTCACATTTAAAATGGTTTTGGTTGTCTCACATGGGATATTTATGGGTTGTGTTTTTTTGTTGGATTTTCTGTGTGGTCTTCTTGACTGGTTTGAAGTGGGCAGTGCTCATTTGGAAAAAACATTTTATCGCATACTTTTGTGCATCAATCAGAGGACAACAAATTTAAAATCTGGAGCTGTTGATAGTGGTTTAACTCACATCTCTATCGAGCCTCACCCACATAATCCTGATGGAGACTGAGATTCCAATAGTTGAACACTTCATAAATATCAACATAATAAATACTTAATGTTACATCTCTATAGAAAAAATAACTGCAATTTTCTGGTGCTTCGATGTTAAGGTGACATAAACCACCAAGACTGGAGTGCAGGGAAGGTTTACATGACAATCACTATATCTATCTATCTATAGCTATACTTGAAAACACACTAAATGAAGATAAGCCTCACTGTGTAGACCAACATGGCTCTGCTGGATCATCCATCCAAACTCCATATTTGCAGAAGCTACTGATAAAATCAGCTGCAGCTTACATACTCACCACAACTGTAAAGTGATGCACATGTGTCTGTTCGTACACATACATACTGTCCGTACGTATTAGTGATAGACCGATTAACCCTCTGAACCCCAAGCAGTTTCTAGGCAATTTTTCTGTTCCCATTACACTTTTCCTCGCTGTGGGCTCATTTATCACTGCAAAATTAAGTCCTGCACCTCTATCGAAACAGAACAACCATTGCTAGATGTAGAGAGAATATATATATATACATTTTTTTTTTCTACAGCATGACAAAAGTATAATGCTAGAAATCCTAAAAAAATAAAAATTAAACTTTAAACTTTAAACTTTAATAAAATTAAAGTTAACGTACAACATTTTTTCTAGTGCCCACAGGTGTTACCAATATTGGGGGAAAAATGTGCTCCACATACTGTAGATAATTTACTAATATTTTGAATTAGTTTCTATATTTGTCTCCTACCTGCTCTGTGTGTACACAGCCTGCAGTTCAACCCAGTTCAACTGAAGACTCTCTTAATTTTTTTCACGTGACTGTTGGTCGCAGCTTAGTCACTGATGGCTTCTCATTTGCGCCAAGGAGTGCAGAATTTGTTTGTTTTTAACAGAATATGATTAAAGTAAACTATTAAATTTTGGCGAATTTCTAAATGAGACTTTGAATACATTGATTTATAAAATGTCACAATTTTAAGCCAAGATTTGATTAATTTTCCCTGGAACAGCATACCACAAATAAAGGATTCATGATAGTGTTTTTAAATAGGGTCATTTTGTCTTTTTTATTTTTTTTAAGATAAAATGCCTCTCAATCCTGCCGGCTTGTTTGTGGGTTCAGAGGGTTAATCGAATGGCCAATTGATTAAATTAAATGCCATTTTTACGTAATTTTCTTCGACATAATTACTGACAACGAGGCTAGTAAA
>OMNN01024759.1:0-13765 GCA_900302755.1 Chromis chromis
CTTTTAAATGTAATGCTTTATCTTACTGAAATAACCTGCCTAGCTCACATACGATCAGGGTTAACATTATGACCACCTGCCTAATATTGTGTCGGTCCCCTTTATGTTGTCAAAAATGCTCTGAACCATTGGGCATGGACAAGAGGACCTCTCAGAGTGTCCTATGGCTCTGGCACCAGGACATTGGCAGTGGATCCTTTGGGTACTCTGGCTTGTGCAGTGGGGCCTCTGTCAATCAAACTTGTTCCACTGCATCCTGTTGATGCTTGATCAGAATGGGGTCTAGGAAGTTTGGAGGTCAAATCAACATCTTGGGCCATTGTCATGTTCCTGAAGATGTTCCTGATTGTTTGATGTTGTTGCCATGTGGTGGGGTGCATTTTCCTGCAGGGGTAGGCCAGTGACATTTGGGATTTCCATTTGCATGAGGGAGTGTGTTTGTTCTGGGACAATGTTTATTTGGGTGTCTAAGTCTCATCAACACGGATGCCAAAATCCAAGGTTTTCCAGCAGAACAGCACATAGTACCAATATGATCAATGTTATTCACTTCACCTGTCAGTGGTCATAATGTTGTGGATGATCGGTGTATCTTTAACAAACTAATTTTATTTATTACTGTCATTTCACATTCTTAAAACTGCTGCACATTGTGTAATATGTGAGCACAATAATAACAATGATTACAATAAAAAGTCTGTTCGCGAGTCCGACACTACAGACAGATGTGTAACATCAGTGACACCTGACCTTTCTGCTGACCACAGGTGCGTCAGCTGCAGATGCATGAGAAAGTGCATGTCTTTTTGTGTACACGTTTGTGAACGGTTGAACATTAAGGTAACATCAATACAAACGGTCAATACATCAATCTAAAAGGGCTAATTATAACTCACGGGCTGATCTTGATTGATAGCTTCAGAGCACAATTACCAACCTGTCCGCATTAAACTGATGTATGAGTGTTTCAGGTATAACAGCTCCTGAAACTTTAATACATTTCTCATTAGAACACGATTTGTACTGTATGCTGAATGTCATTTATAGGCCTGATTCAGAGGTGACACTGAGAGACACATGAAAGCAAAAGAACACTAGGACAAGACAAGTACATGCCTTTTCTTTGAATGCTGCAGATAAAGGTCATTTGTGTCCTTTCAATGCAAAGGTGGAAAAACTGTTGACATGTTGTCTGACAAGTACGGTAGCATCTTCTCAGGTGCTTAACACTGCATCTCAATGTGTCAAAGTGACATTTCATCAATATTGAGGACAATGTAGAGTACAGTCATACTGACACATGCTTAAGAATATTAATCATTACACTATTTTATTTACTGGTCTGTTGCAAAGTTCTGCAGTTAATTTCAAGTTTCTAAACAGTGTTCTCTTAAATTAATAATGTGACTGAAAGGAATGAACATATTAATCCCATTTTAAAGAATAAATTAGATTTTTCGCACACATGTGAGCTTTAAATGATTGTGTGCTGTATAAGCAATAACACACAACTACAAGAATACCACAGATATAGTGTTGTGGCTGCAATGGCTACTTACAAAAAGAAAACAAGGAAGTTTGTTAGCAGTCGATTTCCTATCAGCCAGAGTTTCTAGAGCATTGTTACTAGATCTTGCTGCATAATTTTAATGGACACTGTAAAGGATTACTATTTGCCTGATGAAGGTCTAGCATCGAAATGTTGCGCCAATAAATGTATCTTTGCAAGTCAGACAGTGTACAGGAGTCTTAATCTTATAGATACACTGTAAAGGATTACCATTTTTTCTGCAATAGCAAAACCCAGTGTAAGTTGATTTTTACTGTTAATTCCGTTTCTGCTAACATACCTATTCTTTCACTAACTGCAGATTAAACTATACAGGTATCATAGGAAATGTTGTAAATCAGTGAGCAGGACTGCTTTATGGCAATGAATGTTCTTTTTTTCCCCCCCATCAATGTGCTAAAATGCCTTCATTTGTATTTGCCAAAAAATAGACATTTTGAACTTTAAAGAACCTGTTCCCCAGAAAAATGCCTGAACATGACATATGTTTAACTGACAAACACCTCTGGCAATCACTTCAGGTATGACTCTCACCTGTCAGGAGCAAAGGCAAAAGTGGCATGATGTTCTTATTGAAGAAGCACACAGGGAGGAGGTGGGGGTGAATGGATGGGTTTACAAAGCACCAGCACTTTGAAACAGAAGACAGCTCTTAATTTCTCCTTTCCTACTAACAGTCAAAGACTATGTCCATTTGTCACTTTAAAATCAAAATTACTTACGTCAAGTTGACCATTTTCGCAGCACTTTAGAATCCATATCTCTCTATACTAACATACCTGAAAACACATATCACATGACCATTCATGTACGCTGGGGATGTAGATGCTGACGTAAACACGAAGAAAAAGATTTTGAAAGAGATTTTGTTGTTAGTTGTGTGACGGCCCCAGCCGTGCAGTTTATTCACATTGTGGGTGGGGATTCATTTATCAGAATGCCTTACACCTGAGGAGTGTTTCTCCCCTATAAATATGGGTGCCAGACTCCTCAGGTGGCGCTCTCTCTGACCAGCTCCAGCATTGTGTTGGGGGGTTCGATTTGTCTTATGATTGAGAATAAAGTATGTTTGATTGGCAAGCTATGTGTTTGTCGACGTTTTTGTCCGTCCTGCGAGCCAGGTCTGACAGTTGTAGAAAATACTTAATAAAAGCTAAATAAAGCAAAAGTTAATACCAGAGATTTCCTGCTTCCAGCTGCTAGCATAGACAACAAGGTAAACAATGTATGTGAATTATTATCTAGACACATCAATACAAAAACATATGTACAGGAAATATAAAACAAGAAATGTATTTTTGTCTCTAGACCATTTTTGAAACAGTCATCATTTGACTTTCCCAAACGTTTACTATATCATGATGTACATCGTCATCAAAGTACAAGTGTACCTATACATTGAGATGTTATACACATCCCACCCTTAGGGTACATATCTCTGGAGTATTTGCATTGAGAAAGAGAGAGTGAGAAAAGGACAGAGTGGAGCTGCTATGGAAACAAAAAGGGAAAGCAAACAAGCTTGTGTGAATTTGTACCAAAGCACCCACTCTATTCAGATCCAGCCCAAAAGAGTTGTCTCAGTAACAACAATAGTGGGTAACATGATCTTTCATTACACATTGTGTAAACAGTGTAACCTATCAGTGCTGTCAGTCAAAATGATTGATTGTGGCCTGTCACAGGAGAAGAGTGACACGTCAGGAAAAAAAAGTTTTTTCCTAACAAAGCGCAGTGCATTCAGGCTGCCACAGAAAGTGGTGATTAATGTGTTCTCACTGGGTAATCCCACACCCCTGGCTAATGAAGGAGGAATCTATCATCCGCACTGCGGTGGCAGATGTCGCGAGGACAGCAATCCAAGTGCCTGGGAACAATTTACTTTCTTTTCTCTAATTGTTCCTGAAATGTGTGACAGCTTTGGAGAAAAACACTTGAGTCGACAGCTCCTCGGGGCAGACACAACAACACACAACGACCGCCACTTCAACATACAAACCAACCAGTCTCAACCTGAAAGTATCACTTTGCATACTAGAAACACTCAGAGATAAGAAAAGCCATCAGTCCATTTTCTACAGCTGTGATATTCATTGATATTCTTGCTCGGTGCTGCTTAAAATAGTCTAAAAGGCTGTAAAAGAGGAAAGCTACTAAAATAAACAATGTGTGTACTGTATTGCACCGTATAACCTAGCCTTATACTCGTCCATGCTGACAAGAAAGAGTGCACAGAGTTCATAAACAACTCATCTGTGCTTCATTAAGCCGGCTACACCTCATAATCAAGAGCAAAGCAAGAAATTAAACAGCAATTAGAGAAAAGGGGTTGAAGCTCAGGGATCATCATTCAAGTCCCAAAAGAATATGTCTTACAAAACAGCCGGTGGTAGCCAGAAGGAAAAATTGGATTAACTGTTATTCACAAAGCTGTTGTTGTTGGCTATTTTACTGGTAAGATTTATTTCAGGCAACAGATAAAAGCAGAAAAACATTTCAACAGCTTCGCTCAACATGTCGTTTCACCGCAATCACTAAAAATAGTGTTCGAGAGAGAGAGAGAGAGACCAGAGCATCTTTTATGTTTGGGAACATAAACTGCTATTAGCACAAAAGGGGGGAAAGCAGCGAAGTCCAAATGTGTCACAGCTGTCTGTCCTCACATCATTTAATTTAATCTGGTTTCATGCCTGTTCACATTACAGGCCTGATAAAACAGCAACACTTTCAAACATCTGCTGGCTCGGGGAGCCTGTTGATTATTCATTCAGCTGGAGGTCAGATGGCACTCGGCTCACACAGCTTCACAACTGAGCTAATAAATCAATTTCTGGAGCAATTATGAGTAATCGCATGTGCTTTAAAGTTTAACAGTCGGCTTTATGAGGTGCAGTTTTGCGTGAATTATGCGAGCAAGCTGAGTCATTGCACTAATTGTGCTCGGTTTTGTGAATAGTGACCTAGGTATGACCTCGACGCATACAGTACAGCCCGCCCTCTGTCACTTTAGGTTACAGCATGTGGGAAAGGAGAGATTAAAGGCCCAAGCTGCAGTGTGGACTTATAACTTCACACATCCACGGAAGAGGAAACACTCCATCAGGTATTCTGCTGACTTGATGACGAATATTTCATGTGACGTGCTGTTCTACATGTGTTTGTCATGACAAGCAAAGAGGCTCAGTGTTGGACCACCAGCATGGATCAGTACATCATTTTAAAAGCGCGAAATCTGCCGATCCAGACCAAAATATTTCCGAGGACAAGGAACGTTTTTAATACCAGTTTATTAGTTTTAGAGTGGTTTTGAAATATAACGTTCACCAATCCATCTGACTGCAAACCAAACCACATTTTATTACTTCAGTTTGTATTTCAAACATCATTAGCTATTTATTATGGATACCAGTGGACTTCTTGCTGTTTGTGGCACAAATGCATGTGTCAAGATTTAGTATTCCTCCAGTTCAATTAATTCTGCTCTCGAGCTTGTCTCAGCTTGCAATTGGGCAACACACAGAGGAACACCAGGGATGGGTTGACAGTCAATCGTTGGATAAACACATGTAGAAAACACAACGTAAATAGTTACCGAATTATTGAGCCTTCTCATTTTCAGACTGCTAGAGGAAACCAGAGCACAATTAATGTATAGTAGTAAAGTACATGCAGTTTAATATGATACAAAAGCATTACAAAAAGCAAAATTAAGATAGCTGAGGTGGATAGTAATTAGCTGTATGCAAGTTCAGTTTTTTCCCATCTTCTCTGGTGAACAGTACCAATGTGTGCCATTAGCGATTGTAAGCTTCAACAAGTAAGACCACACAACTCCATTTAACAGTGTGTAAACTCTTGTGTGAGGAAAATTAAATTTTAATACATCTTTACGGGGTTGTTACAGAGGAAATACGACTAAAGGAAAGTACAGTTGCAGTGAGGACAAAGACAGGAAAATCCTTTGTGTCAGTCTTAATAAACATTAAGGGCCAGATACATTACGTGCCACTAAAACAGTAAAGAGAACATACATGATGATGTAGCCGGCCTTTGGCTGTGAACATGGCTAACACCCAGCTGTTATCATAATCAAAACAACTGGATACGCTGTCCTGATGATCTCATCAAGGTTCAGGCAGATAAACACTTGTGTTTAGATTAAACCTCAAAGAGCTGCCACAGAGACTGAGTACCTGGCAGAGGTCCTGAACTGCGGGCTTGTTGTTTGAACAGAGAGAGCAGAGTGAGGTCAATAACTAACTTCAAATAGCTGAAAAATGTGCCTGCAGAGCTGGCAGGTGGTGCTCACAACATTATAGGTCAGATGAAACCCAAAAGGCTGCCAATCCAAGACATGCTCTGAAGTGAATCTAAATTTGTCTGAAGCTAAAAAAAAAAAACCATCACATTGAAGGTGTTTCAAAGTAATATCTGACAAAGATCTGTTGCAGATTTTTTATTAGAGAATGGTATAGAACAGCATGATGGCTACTGTTCCAGGCTGGTTTAATTGCTTTGGCACCATAACTAAGGCTGTAGTCAACCAAATGACATCGCACCTATTTTTTAACTAATCAATCGGTAAAAAATCTGGAAAAAAATATCTGCATCTTATCTCTAGATTAACCAAATGAGCCACAGTGCACTGATTGTATTCTACCTGCTAGCCGTATTAGCCTAAACTATAAACAAGCATAAAAAAGCTAGTATTTGTTATAATAAAACATTTGAACATTCATATGATCTCTGAAAACAAAACTATGGCAACTATTGAAGAATTTAATCCAGACAAGGTAGCCACCTATTGTTCAATGATATTCCATGTTGGTTATTGAGCGGTGACATGCTAAATGGAAAATTTACACTAAACTTTTTTGTCATCCATTTTAACAAAACACAGCTACACTGACAGCTTCTTTGATATGGTGTTGATTGGGAGCCGACTTGGAGCCAACCCCTGAGTAAATATTTACTAAACTTAACCTAAGCGTTAAATAAGTTAGACGTACCAGTCTCCATAAGTTGTGAAACTGTGCACTGGTGTTCAAAGGTGTAGCGCTTCTCTCCCAGCGGATGAAGCCCAAGGACTTTGGTGATCCCGTTACTTTTCTTTTAGTGCCACCGTTTACATTTGTGGTTTTGAGTGAAATGCCTTGACTTGTGTTGAAAGGACATTGATGGAATACGGTATCAATTAATTATGACTTTAGATGGTGAACATAGTAACGGTTACACTTGCAAAACATCCGCATATTAGCAATGTAACAGGTCAGCGCTAATGCTAATACAGCTAAACAAAAGCATACTATTCTTCTACTTTATCTTCTACAACTGAGGTGTGTAACAGAAAGGGGACATGCTAATTCAGAAGGCCAGTTTTTTACTGACCCCGCCTGATTGACCACGACAGAGTTCATAACACGTTTCAAATTGGGAGTACATCTCACAAAAGTCAAGGAAAAAGCTGTGACTCATTTATCTACTGTCAAAGGTAAAGGCAAAATGTGCTGCATTTTTGATAACTTGGGCATAACCTTACCTTCACCTTCCGACTAGTGTTTTAGTTTTTTATCTCTCAGGCTCTACATTGTGGAGCCCCTGAGTACAAGGCGTCCTTACAGACATCTACAATCTAACCGGTGCCTTATAGAAGTTCCCAAGGCTGAATTAAAATAAGGGAATGTTATAATACTTTGGTTTCTGCTATCAGATTATCTTAACTGATGTTTCTGCATTTTTGTATTGTTTTGTTATTGATGCCATTTGTAAAATTAGTAAATCTTTAGTTTCCTACAGCTGATCTTTGGGGGCAGCATGATGGTACAGCTAAAGCAGCCATTTATGATCTGAATTTGGCTAAATAATAAACAAGAGCTAAAATAATTTTCCACTCGTTCATGGTTGTTTTGATTGTTTTGGCTAACTGCAGCTCCAGCTCAACCTTCCAGCAAGGACCAAGCTGCGTTTCTTCCTCACAACAATAGGAAAAATTAGTCAGGACGAGTTCAGAGAAAAGCAGATTTGAGCCTCGATTCAGATTTGATAAGCACAACAATAAAAACTGGAGTTTCTCAAAGCGGTCCAGATTTCAAAAAGTACTTCACATAGACATCCAATGAACAAAGGCAGATTTCAGTTCTCCCGGAGGTGCCTTTTAGTATCTAACAAACGCAAATGAAGGAGAAATATAAGAATCAATCAAACTGTAAGTTTCTGAGACGGCAGCAGTGGTCCTCCTCATACAAGGTCAGTCCAAGGTAAAACTGCACAGTCTGAACCTAATTAAGCAATTACAAGCTCCGTGTATGTGCTTTGTCGTTCCAATGTGAAAGACTGTCAAGTAGAAGAATGCTGCACAGACTGGACGGATGCTGTCTACTTTGATGTAGGCTTATGCATATGAAATGAGGTCAGATCCTGGTCATTAAAAAGAACTCCTTTACACGGGATATCACGCTACAAGAGGCAATTTCTTCAAAGTGCTTTTACTTTGGAGATTTGTAAGGGATTATGACAGGAAGGCATGTATAAACAAAGCAATGTGAGAAGAAAAGGAAAATGGGTCAGATAATGCCCTCTGTCACAGTTATTACACATCTCAATTACTCAGGCCGAGGAGAACACTAGAAGTTACAGGGATCATTTGCCTGAGCAAGAACGCAGGACGGGTCCCACAGCCGGTCTGCACTCATGTCATTTTGTATTTCTTTGAAAAATATTTGGACTTAGTGATTTTGTTTCAGTTTGCTTGTAGTTTCTCCTCTGTTGGGAACAAAAAAGCAGCCTTTAGTCCCCCTGAGGATCAAAAAGTGCATGCATGAAATGCTGTGAGGTAAGTGAGCTGGAAATAAGCTAGTTGAGTAACAGTGATTATACAAATGAGCTGTCCAGACATCTATAACCAACCACAAAACCAGGATTGTAAACTCAGTAATAGTTTATCTTTCCTTGTATCCTTAGCGTATATGTACGAACCAGCAACCAAGACCAAGTTTTTGTCTTTGCTTCAGAGAGTGGTGAGAATAACAGCACATTTATTCAAATACTGTACTTTAATAAACTTTTGGTACTCGTATTTAGGGATGGGAATTGATAAGATTTTTACGATTCCAATTCCATTTTCGATTCTGCTTAACGATTCGGTTCTTTATCGATTCTTAGCAGAGGATGTGCTAAAAACGCGACATTCATTCAAAGTTATCGCATGCTGTGTGTGCAAATGTTTCTGCATATTGGTAGTATTTCCTCTATTGAGGAAATATCCACTTTGCAAGTATTGCAAGTTGCCCTGTTGTCATCCTTTCTTGTGAAATGTAACCAAACTTTCGAGTGTTTGTGCCTCTTGGGTGCCATGTTTCCTGCTGGCTGCACTGGTGAATGATGTCACCACGCACATTGCGTGGTGACATCATTCGCGCCCACTGGAATCGTTAAGGGAAACGTTTGCAAAATTGGCAAATGATCCCAAGAAATTGAAACACTGGGAACCGGTTCTCGACAAGAACCGGTTTTCGATTCCCATCCCTACTTATAGTTTACTTAATTTACAATTTACGCCACTTATTACCTTAATTTAACTACATTTTTATCACCATGTCTTACTTTTACTCAACTACACTCTGACAACTTTACTTACTTACAGATAAAACACGATAAAAGCATACAAATATAATATTTTTGCCAAAGAACAGTGGATAAAGTACTTAATTAGCTGGAAGGAGCCATTCTGCAATACTTTTTCTGCTCATATTTGCTCACATTTGTTGAATAATAACGGTTTACTATTAGTTTCTTTTCAAATTTCTAAATTAGTTAACTATCATTTAGTCCGAAATCTACAAAGAATTACTAAGACAAGTTGAGATGAGGCCTTCAGATTACCAGTTTTGTCAGTCAAGCAGTCTAAAACCTTATATCATGGAGTTGTGTATAAATAGCACATCACTACGTCCACCACTGGGTTGAGATCATTAATGCCCTTACGCCTCTTTGACCTGCTTATGTATTTTTAAACGTTCCATACAGCATGCACATGTATGCATTGTGTAGTGACTAAAAGTTTATATTTGCTTTGGCCGCACCATCCCCGACCTGCCTCAGCCCGACTATTGTCAGCTCCTTGTGCATAACATAGAAACAATGGCCCATTTTTTTGCCCTAATGCGCGGCTATGTGACACATAATAAATATTGCATCAGAGGAGCCCACGTTGCTGTCAGTCAGATAATGCCTTTCGTCAGCATCAAACCAACCACAAACGTCTCCAAAGCAAATGATTCCTTTAAGGTATTCCTGTATGGTAAATGATTCATAGTGCCTGCATTGTTAAAAACAGCACTTAAGGGGGGGGGACTGAATAAAGTAAATATAAGTCACGGTGAAAAAGCTTGTAGCATTATCCAGGGCTGTCTAAAAGCATATTAATGCCCAGACTTGTTAATGGATATAAAGGGCTCAGGAGTGTTTTAGTTTGAATAGATCTGCCCTGGCACCCTTCAGAAACTCAGAAAGGTCAATTAACATGACACAGTAAGTCATTTTATATTTTTTTAATGATATTATTTCCTTTCTTAAGAATTCACTGATAGTGTTATTGCAGGAAAAAAAAAACAATCTCCATTAAAGAAAGCTACAGCCAAGTACAAATTAACTCTAGTAATTGCTTGAAGGGTAACATGAGTTTTATGTTGTGTTGAAATACAATCAATGCTTCAATGTAAGAGTTAATTTAACTTTAACATTCTATTTCAGACAGGAAATCAATACTTTTCTTGGGGAAAAAAAGAGGAAATACACTTTTGAAGTGCAATATGCCTTGACTGCTGATTACACAGTTTCATGAAGTCAATAGGATCAGCTTTCATTAATGTTGTAAGAGCATAAAACTATATGACAATATGTCAATTTAATACAACAGTCATGTCATCTGTAATTGGAACACAAGACGAATTAGTGGATATCTATCAGAACAACTGCCTCTGGTGTGGTGTTGTTTATTGAACAGTGACTTGAGTAACGCTGTGAACTCCAGACGCATGTATTGTTCAGCACCATAACCCCTTTCCTGCCATTTAGAATTCCAAAATTCTCTTCCAAATGGTGGTCGCGGTCAAAAAAAAAGAGAGAGAGAGAGGGAGGTCCAAATAGTTTGAAAAATTGGCATGTTGTGAAAGCAACCGACTGCTTTGTCTGCGTTACCTTCCTCCCTGAGCCGAGGTTGAAAAGGTCCAAAACATTAGCGTGTTGACAAAATGATGGATGGGGCATGGTGAAGTGGTTAGGGTTTATAAAGGCTCAGAAAACTTCTTCCAAAGCACAAACAAATGAGCGCTTCACATTGTATCCAGCACTGATACATTGTCCTAATTGGAAAATGGGACCCTTGGTATCAGAACACCAAACCACAGACGCGGTGCACTGGGACACAAATTTCCGTCGGCTAGATTGCTACATACACAATTAACCCTCTGGTCATGGAACCCTAAAGTGTTCAATATTTAATGTAGAAATAAATAATTAACAACAAATCCAGTAATCACATAATAAATATGTAAATATAGCCTATGATATACACAACGTAAACAAAACAATGACGTGTAAAATAATTCTTGTTATTGTTATCATTTCATTAGTCTTTCAACCATCACTTTAGTATTAAAAAGCTCATCAATTGCTGTCAGATTTTTCCAGTTAGCTCATGTTAGCTAGAGGAACAACAATGTTTTTCTGAATCAACTAGAGGCTGCTGTGGTAAATACATAACATGAACTGTAACAAAGATCTTCCTTTATTTGGCTTACGAAAATGCTAACCAGCTAGGCTAGGTTGGAAGCTAGGATTATCACTCAGATGCAATGCCACCTGACTTTTCGTTTCAGGTTCATAATGACTCGGCCTTACATACGCAAAGATAGAGCAGCTGTCTAATCTTGGTGTAGACCAATTTATGTTTGGTTTTGCTCAAGAGTCCGAACAAAACAGTCACGAAGGCAGCCTCTGATGGGACTAGGTCACGGCTTTTACAGCATCACTGGTGCTACGAATGAAAATGTTGCTAGGTCTACCCTAGTAAGGCTGCCATCGCAACTTTTACGGAAAAGCGGCCAGATTATCAGTAAGGAGTGCATGTCTGAAAGGAGCTAAACAAAGTGATCGTCAAGTCAAATCACACTTGAGTCATAAGACTTCACCAACATGAAGACTTGGAGATGAGACCTGAAGCGATAGAATTGCTAGCTAGCCCATAATGGCTACGGGAAGGCTGTCTTTTCAATCTTTACAGAGTTGTGAGATTTTCTATGAGCGACATCTCAATGACTTAACTACCTAATGTTAGTTAGTGTTTTGTTAGCAGTTACTAAATCTAGCCAGTCATCTGACCAGGTGGGAAGAATATGAAGTCTTGCTAAGCTAAATATACGTCTCTGTGCTGTAAAGACAGTCTATTAAGTTAGTTTATTATATCATTAATACATTTTTAGCTCATTATTATACTATTAAGATGTACTTTGGCATTGTTGTCCCAGCTAACCGGAGCTAACTGTTTAAATGTGTGGCAGTTGAGCTTTCTTAAGAAGCCATGATTAGCTGACAGGTGATTGGACTAATGACTACTGACAGCTTCACTTTTATTATAAGTGACATTAATAAAATGAAATGTACATTTTATTCTACTGTGCCATTGTAAAAGAAAATAAAAGAAATAGGCTTCAACAGGCTCTGTTATAGTGAAAATGAGTTTAGTTTTAATCATTCTTAAATTATTTCACAATTTATTCATGATTTTATTTATTTAATAACGCCTTTTTTATATTTAAGATTGACCACTCAGGGGCTCCATATTTAGTATGTGCATTTGGTGTGTTAACCCTGAGCTTCATCCAATAACGAGTGCTTAGCACAATCTGTTACAGTCTGCAAGGTTAATGTTTTAAAAAACACCAGCAGCAATGACACTGCAATTAATTTGATCACAACAAATCAAAATTACATTACAAATCATTAAAATGAGCAGTTGTTTTTGCTTCTGCAGCCCTAAATTTATCATTGCTTTTAGCTTAAGGTTACAACATTATATGTACAGAAGAAGTTTATAAATTTCTTGTCAGCCCTCATAAGGCTTCTTCAGTGCCCACTAGAGGTCTCTGTGGCTCACCCCCTTCTCTCTATAGCATATCTCCATACAGAAACATGTAAACACAACCCCTGTCTGACTACTGTAAGCACTGAGGATGATAAAGGATCATTGTCACCATTAATATGAAAAAGGATTAATATATATTTAAAGAATATATCCGGCTGAACTGAAATTGTACCAGATCAAACACGAAGCAAGCAGAGAATGTAAGCAGGAAACTTTGTCATTTAAAATATTTTTCTAACTGCGAGAAACTAAACTAACCCAGTGACCCAGAACCTAACATTTCCTGAATACCCCAAACAAACATGGTTCAAAAGGATTCAAAGATTTAGGCCTCACAGAAGAATGAACTACAAGCTTCAGCAGAGGTAGGATGCCTGGCATGGCACGGCATTCTTCACACACTGGCAGCATGAGCGATGTGGGTCACTTAGCGAGTGGCCAGGATTCAAAACAAAGAAAAGGCCCAAGCAATGGGGTCCACTGGATAAATTTGTCAATGTCTTGTGCCTTAAGGCACCCAGCCTCGCCTGACCCCAACCTCCATTCTCAAGATAAATACCTCTGTCACCATTCACCTTCAGTCCCTGGACACAAATTTAACTTGTCATCCATCATCCTTGTGCAGAGGTATAATTTCCCCCCCTTCCAGTAATGAGTTTAAGACCTCCGAACAGGCCAGGGATGGGACATCGCCGCTGAACATGACAAAGCATTTTGGAATCCAGATTTTTTTTTGTGGTTGTTATTTGTATAAAATGACTTGATCTCACACTCCCCACCGGAAAGCTTGCCAACTGGATAAATGATTGACTGTGACATTCATTGCAACTGTGGGTCCATACAAAGTTCAAGCTGTAGAAGGTGTAAAGCTCCGGGTATTTGTTTCTCTCAAATGGCCACGGCTGA
The DNA here is from genome assembly GCA_900302755.1 of Chromis chromis. Taxonomy (NCBI): domain Eukaryota; kingdom Metazoa; phylum Chordata; class Actinopteri; family Pomacentridae; genus Chromis; species Chromis chromis. The sequence continues at coordinate 13,620 of OMNN01024759.1, forward strand.
CAACCTTGTATGATAATGTGCCCACTGTACATCAACTTAATTGACACTTAAATCTGTCAGTAGCCTTACAAATGCCGACCTTCTTTGGGGAACAAATCCTTTTTAATGTGCATTCTTTGTGAGTGATCGTGCATGTGTGTGTAAGG